>CAJQUW010009891.1:0-82630 GCA_907163375.1 Prostheceraeus crozeri
CCTGAAGTACAAAAAAGGAAATAAGTACATTTATAATATGAAAGTCTATGTCTTATATTTTCCAATTTTGTAAATTGCGGTGACGCGTTGATATGTTCTTCATTACCAGGTGATGTTATTATAAGAATTGAATGATAAAACTTGCATTTCTGTTGTGTTACGTTCAATGAGCATCCCTGTTTTGCGAGGCTATTCTTTTGCAAAATTTAATAAGATAGGCTATCTCCTCGCTGTGTCAATGTGACTTATTGCCTAGTAAGAAAAAGTTAGATTTTGAAACACTTTTTAAAATGATCAAATTTTTAATTTCAATATCAATAAAACTTTTACCAAACACCACCTTCAATTCTCGCCGGAGCAAGAAAACCCATCCAAACCATATAAAAATAATTAAGACTTGTAAAATTTTATTCACAGCACATTTACAATGCATACCAAGTCAATGGAAAACAAGCCTATTGCTTAGGCTTTTGTGGAAGGAATGTAAAAAATCTTAAGGAAATGGAATAATTAACGTGTAGATGATTTCTTCCATGCGTCTCTTTTGGGGAACTCCTTCGTGTTCATATACTTCAACCAGCAAGAACGACTTGAAGATTGGCTTGCAAATCGCAACCGTTGCCGAAACAAGCCAATTTGGGGGGAACAGATTGACCGGAACTCGCATAGCTTTTGCGCAGTCATGCTTGCAAATGAATCTGGACAGTATGGAAACCGAACTGGTCTGTGAGAGTTTGCACTAGGTCGGCAGGGACATTTAGTTGTTGTGATTTAATCGCGGAATCTCTGCCATCCTCCCTAGACGACTTGATAGAAAATTCGACAAGTTCAATTTGAATTCGCCATGTGTCAAATTTGACTGACCTGGCTTGAAGTATTTGTACGCCAGGTAGGAATTTGTGAAGACAGAGAGGCTTGACGCAGATGCGGAGAATATGCGTCTTCACAACGAGCTTCCAATCCCAGAGCTCCACTCCTAAACTGGTTGAACACATTGATTCACGCGCAATATTTTAGATCCTCCTCGGCAACCTGCGTGGCCGTGGCTAGTGATGAAAATTTTCCGGGAAATTTTGAATCAAAATTTTCTGTGGAAAATTATTGAAAAAATTGGAAAATTATGGAAAATATTGGAAAATTTTGAAAGTTTTGATTTTTTTGATAGGCCCTATAATTTGAGTGCTTCCACTGCCGATCAGGCAGCATGCGTACCAATAAATTGGGTTTAAAACTCGTGATTTCATCATTATTTCGATTAAAGCGATCGTAGCAATGCGAGTTCCGTCCGCGGATTTTTGAACATTCCATTGCCAACCGGTGGCTTGTGGCATTTTGTTAGCATTTTTAATTATCACACAGACACCGTTTGGGATAACGTGAATCTTGCTTTACAATAGGGGTACAATTTCATGCATTGTGAAAGATCTGGAGCAAAAATAATGCACTTTATTTGGGAGCTTGTTTATGGCTTGAAAGTTAAGCTTTATTATGCAGCCGTGATTGCAATGATACAAATTCTCCATGTGTTGATGAACATGTGAAGCACAAGCACACAGTCCAACACAGCATTATACATGAGCGACCATATTGGAAGACTGTAAACTCGTGAGATATTTGGAAACTAAAGATATCTGTGATGAGTAGAAGAATATCTATGACAGTTGCTAAGTTGCATATTGTCCGGTATCTTCGTTGAGGACAAACTGCATGCACATCTTCCATTTCTAGCTCAGATGGTTCAGATAGTTCCAAATCGATTTCAGATCTACCCAAATGAATTTCAGACATTTCCAGATGAATTGGAGATTCTCCAGTTGAATTTAAGATCCTTTCAAAGTTGTGCTTCTGACAGATATCCCGCCGAGCAAAAAGTCATCCGGCGGAGGTCCGCTGAATGTCTTTTTGGTGTCCGTTCGCGGTCAGTTAACGGATAGTAAACGGTGGACAAATTTTGTCCGCCGAGGACATCACAAGGACATAGGGCGGAAATGAAAGGACAAAGAACGGGTAGCCTAAGGCATTAGAACGGACTTCAAAGGAACAATAGCGGACATTATTTGTTCGCATTAAAATAATCTGACGGACAGTTGACGGATATGATGAATGCGCGGATTCTGAACGGACTGACCACAGATAACCAACGGACTAATTACGGATTCTGACGGACTAAATATGGACTCTGACGGACTAATTATGGACTCGGACGGACTAAATACGGATTCTAACGGACTAATTACGGATTCTGACGGACTAAATACGGATTCCAACGGACAAGTTTAAGATCGTCGACGAGTAGCGAACGGACAGATTACTTAGGATAAGCGGGTCCTGTACAAGCTAACTACGGATCAGTTATAGATACATTACCGATGTTTCACTGATGTTGAACGAATTGGCTACAAATATCTAGCGCTTCCGGAAATATGGACAGGTAAGTCTTTATAATCGGCAATTCAATAAAAATACATAAAACAAAGTGGTCGTCTCACGAAGCTATCCCATTTGTTTGTAAAATTTCAAGGAAAACCAACAACTTTACACGAGATATCTGTTGAGCACCAGAGACGACAAATTGAGAAATATGTATACCAACAATTAACATTCGTTTAACAAATAACAAGGGCAAAACAATTATCGACTGGTCTGGAAAGCTTGTAAACTTGCAAAAATGGGAATATGTCAACATTCATGGACAATCGCAATGTTACTATTAGCCTATTGGTAGTCTTATTGTGCGAAGTTACAAGTTTTTCTAAGGCAGCCGTTTTACTAATAGGTATGAGAAGAAAATCATTATATTTTCATACTAGACAGATTATGCAAATCTTTATTTCATAATTTAAAACAGGATAAAGAATTGCATATCCAATTTTAAATGTTAACCTATCACGTGAAGTATAAGCATCATCAGACAAATGGCACACGAAAAAACTTACTTATCATTGACCTTCATACCCAAAACATACTATTGTATGATATCATATAATAGTGTACGTACGAATAATACGTTTATTCAACATTGAAACAGTAACTGTCAAATGGCATTTGAAATGATAAGTCACACAGTAATTTTCCCCTTTGGCAACGATTACAAACTTCCCATGCATTACTGTAATGTAATGTGTGAGTGGAAATGATTGAAGTTTCGTACAGAAATACATATGATCAAAACCTATATAAAAAGAATTACTAGATTGATAAATGAACAATGGACGACAAGTTGATGTAAAACGACGAATGTGAGTATATAAAACAATAGAATGTACCTTTATCATAACGCACCCGGTACAAGAAAACACTAGCATCAGCTCAAGTGAAGCACATCTTGCATAAAATACCGACGGAAAGATTTTAAGAAGTGATCATAGATATTAATTATAACAATGTGAATGTAATTCGAATGTCTGTGAGCTACACTTCTTCGTCGAGTTTATGAACTAATACAATTTCTGAGATTCTTCTTCCCTCTGTTCATCGGAGTCAGGCATTGCCGTTTGATTTAATTGTGACACTCGTTCTATCGACGCTTTTCGATCACACGTGACACCACTTGATCATAATTTCCGCCAGGTTTGCACATACTCGTATTACGGATATCACAACTTGATAAAGTGTCGGAAAAGATGTTGGAAAACATCTCTTCGAGAATTTTCACTTTGAAAACTTGTCGTCTCGGATGAAAAATTGCATCAACTCGTCCGGTGCAATGAGTCGGCAACTTTGCGAGTAACTAACAACGGTTGAACCTGAGATGATTAGTTGATTTGTGGAGAAATTAGTGCTTTCAGAACGAAGGCGTCCAGGGCGATTTGCAATCTCACACGTTCCAGCTTCACCAACTTTTCTTCCAAGGAATTGAACTGAAATTAAGAAGTCTATTGAAATCACCTTAATCACTGAAGAGTGATATTTTTGATAATCATTATTGCATGTGTTAGAGGGAAATTATTGCGAAAATTCGAGTGATACATGGTGGGTGATTTGACACAAATTTTGTGAAAACGCTGCCACTGCTTAATGAATAAAAGAAAAGTGCTGATATTACAACCAGTGTGTCATCAATACCTAAAAATTCTTGAAAGTTTCATTCATACATGGTTAATAGAATCTATATTTTTGTAATCATAGCAAGGCATGATTTGGCATACGAGTAGGGAGACTTGGGGACCTAAGACTCTACGGCTCTTTTAAGTTAAATTAGTTTTTATTTGACTTTATAGTAGTGATGTGAGCGATCAACCAATCACTAATCGGTTAATTCATTATGACCCTGTTCAAATTAACTTATTCCATGCATTTTAAGATAAGTTAAGTCGAAAACAAGAGATACATAATGTGCAGTAAAACATTATGATGAAATCGAGAATAATATTGCTAATTTTTATTACAATAATTATCTTCAATTTGGTAGTAGGCGTATTTTTATACCCATGCCACTTAATTACATTATTTGAAATGTTATGTTATCGCAACAAGATAATGTTTGTCAGTTACCATGTTAACGGATTGACTAATTCACATCAGTTAAACGTTGAAAAAGAAATTTACGGGTCCAATCTTGACACCCGAGATTTTCACTACGCTGTTTACCATTAAAAAACACTAAAACCAAAGGCCAACATTGGTAGAAAACTTGCCTAAAACACCGTAGTATAAAAAGCCTTTCACCAGTCAGTCTAGTAGATGCAACATCGACAGAAATTTTTAGAATTATAAAATGAACTCGATGCATGAACTGACACATCGATTCAAATGTATTCATTGTCTTTACGCATGTCCTATCAGGGCTGTGTTCGAGGCGGCCTATTTGAAAAGTGCCTCCGCCTCAGACCTCAGCAATAATATAGTATAATATATACCATATACTGTAGTTATAATAATAACATGGTATAAACGTGATATGATGCTATACGATATAATTAATTTTTCGTTGTCGGTCTAGTTCTACACACTGATGATTATTAATCTTGCTATTATTAACACGGTAGGCCTACAGTAGTCTACAAATTTGGTTGGGTACTGCTGTCATAGATGTCCATCTTTGACCCCAGTACCCAACCAGATTCATGCACTCCGAATTATTGAACAGTACTATAGAAGGCTACTGCTGTAGTAGTAGCCTTCTATAGTACTGTTAAATAATTCGGAGTGCAATGGCAATCCATTTTTCATGAACATCATGCGTATAGCTAGACCCTCACGTAGTCTGGTAAAGAAACATAACAAATATGACGTTCATATAAAGATCGGATTATGGTCGATTTCTATGAGTTCATGTTTTCTCAACCAGCCTAGATCTACATTTCATCAATCAGAAAGTTTAATGGATCTACTTCACAGACATGGTCGGCTAGCTGTTGCCTATACAATACCCACTAATTAATGAAAATTCATTCATTAATCAAAGGAAACGGCGGTGATGGTGTCCAAACGCCGAAGTAACTAAAATCACAATAGCCGAATTCGACGCACCATATGTTTTCATAGATTTACTTCTGTTATTGAATAGTGGACACTACAACTACTAAATACACTACAGACGACTGATGAATTACTTGTACGGTAGTAAACCAATGGAATCTATCCAATGGAGGACATGTACGGTATCTAAACTTCACTCAGTGATTTTTTTATATTGGGTGGCATAAATTGCATCTATAACAAATGTATATCAAATAACATCAAGTATATGCATCAAATAATAGGATTATATCAAATCACATCATTCATTAAAATTTCGAAAGCCGTAGGTGGCCAATTTTTTACGCCACCGCCTCCACAGCCCTGTGTCCTATAGTTTGTCTATGCTGTCCTTGTATGCCATATTCGTAATTTCAACTATGTTGTAAGACTTCGATCATGTATAAGATTTCCACGATTGTCCCATACTGTGATGAAATGAAAAATTGAAATCTATTAGCAAAAATCAATCCTTTTAATTTTTCAATTCCATACGTATTGCGTAATGACACAATGAAAATTCAAACCTTTAGTGGAAAATCCAGTTGTGTAGTTCATGAGATAGTTAAATTATGATTACACTGTATGTACCAGTCACCATGTCAATTATAATGTGAAATCCGCCCCAAGAACTGGGAAAACTATTCATATCGCATGGATCCATAAGGCGCGATTGCTACGTATGATCAAATATTATCATACAATATAGTCTAGGCCTTAAGAGCCTTGCTGTTTTTAATGTGACTGCAATACAGTGTATTGTTAAGAAACATGACTGCAAATAGAAATTGATAGGGAATTTCCGACTTACCATTTTGTCCATATCGTTGATGCAGAAGACATGTATCTAGTGACGATGACAAATGGAAGTAAGTCGACAACATTGAGCTGTTTTCCGTTGTCTGCCTGCTGGGGTCTGGAATACTAATGGCCACGACTAGGACTCACCAAGATCATCACAGGAAACCAATTTTCCATTGAATGCAGTGCAAATTCAGACCTGTATTCAGGCTGACTAGAAAATCATTCACGGCATAAGATTTAGTCAGTTAATTTAGATTGTGAGGAATAAATCGGTGCGAAATGCCATTAGACGACGTTGAATTGTTCTCCAAACTGCACCACACTGAATCAAATATATTTATCCGTGTTTATGATCACTGCAAATTTGCTGTCTATGCGTTCCTCAAGACAATTATTCGAGATCTAAAGTGGAGTGGACTGATTTCGTCCGGCGACAAAGTTCAGATATGGAGCGATGGACCTGCGAGCCATTTTAAGAACAGGTATACGCTCTCTACAATCGAGGTTTTTAACAAGGCCTTTGGTATTGACGTTATATGGAACTTCTTTGCATCTTATCACGGCAAGAGTGTGGTGGATGGAATCGGAGGCCGCATGAAGCAGGCAGCGCATTCCAGTATGCGTCGTGGGAAAGTAATAAACGATCTGAAATCATTCGCCGACGCAAATACAGGTGGTCGGATTACGGTCAAAATAATTCCGAGTGATTTAATTTTAAGGCGGAAAAAGGAAGTAGAGGTTCGCTTTCAAAATGTTAACTGTATTTCAGGTGTTCAAAAATTTCATCATTGTTCATCTGTTGAGGACGGCTGCGTGGTAGCGAAGGTTTACAGTGCTTCTGATGAGCATACAGGTATAAAGCATCGCATCATCAACAATTGATTGCACTAGGTCTTCTTGCAGAAATTCGTGTTTTTCATTCAAATTTGTTGGGAATGTTTTTACTAGATTATTCCCTTCTTAATTGTATGAGTAATGTACATGTACATGTATAATGATCTTAAATGTATTTGCTGGAATAATCACATACAGTATAGGTTAACTTAATAATACTTTTGACTGTCTTGATTCATTTTCTTGGCTTGATCACCTTATTATTCTTTGATTTCGATACTAAAAAATCGATAACGAAAAGGTCTGTGAAGTCTAACAATGTATGACAGATGTCATAAAATATATAATTATATCCAATTATTCAAAATCTAGCATCCTCAGCCGCAGAATATAATGAGGAAAAAAAGTGTCGCGAGCGTTACCTTTTCTCTGTCGCGAGCGTTACCTATCATCTAGAAGTTGCTGAGCTTTAAAAGAAACATTTGGTTGAAAAGCATCATTTTCGCATTAGCTAATACTCCCTAAAATCTGAAAATGAATAGAAGAATAACACAGAAAAAAAATGTTCGATAGAATATTGAAAATTACACATGTATCAAGAGTTAGGTGATTTTTTCATGTCGCGAGCGTTACCAACTTTAAGAGATTGGCAAGTCATGACACAATCATTCAAAGTTCTTTAAATGACGTGATCCGAAAGACAGAGGTATGAAATTAATTTTCTATACATTAAAAGATCACTAGAGTGTATAAATGTCTTGTACCAACTTATAATTCAACTAAATGATCATTAATTTGTCGCGAGCGTTACCGTGTTTTGGTCCATATATATTAAGCATTGAACAAATCACATCCACCTTCAACGGTGAGACATTGAGATAACCAAGTCAATTTTCTCAGTCGACATTCGCCTGCAATTGTGAAGGTTGATGATCGGCTGTTCCCTGTTCCCTCTGCAAGTTGCCGGCTTTGACTGCGCTTCACGGCCTGGCCAATCACGTAAGCGAAAGGGGCGATCGATCACAAGATAGCAAAACATTGCGCTGCTTGAAAATGAGTGTCGTGTGTGAAAAAGTGTTTATGCCGCGTCAAACAGAAAATTCGCACGCGCCATTTGCTTCAGCTGAATCACAACCAAAGGCAATTGTATAGTAACAGAGTGACTAGATTGCCCTTGCAGACGCAAGCATATGTTTCATGAATGACATTACCGCCCGTCAAAATGAATTGGACACAACTCACATACTATAACTTCCAAGATCGCCCGACATGCACCACACAAGGATTCGATAGAAAAGAAATTGAAATGAACGCAATGCATGCAAGGCGATGTTCTTTACTTGTTATGCTCACTGAAATCATAGTTATAAAAATAGCAAGAGATTGCCCTGGTTATTACATGTTACGCAAAAAAATAATATTCCTGTCGAAATTATGCACGCGTTCGATTCTGGCGGCCTACGGTGTACTCTCGCACACTTCGGCAAAAGTAGAAACATAGAATGCAATCAAGCATAAACCTAAACGCTTAGATTTAATAATACTTAATAATAATATTTAACAAGATGCTGAATTACAGATAATTGATCTTCAATTCATCGCTAGACCACAAAATATTCTGGAATGTGATCTGCATCCAGGCTTTCAGCAAACGTTCGACTTAGATGTTGTTTGATAAAACCAAAAGGATGACTAAAAGATAAACGAATCAAGTAGCATTCGATAAGTTTAAGCAGAACAAGTATGCATATTATATCAGAATTTACACGGAAATTTCCGGACATGCGCAACCGTTTCTATTCCGTGAAGCGTCCGTAAATCATGAATTTAAAGTCCGAGAAACGGAAGCACGATGGATTTCCGTATACTGCCGTACTTTATCCGTAGTCTCGCGGATAAAAGTGTGAGTTAATGGAAGACCGACGGATGTCCATTTTTTACCCGTTTTGTCCGCGGACAAAGCTTGCTCGGCGGGATCTGAAATTCATTTAGAGAAATCTGAAATCCATCTAATATCTGAAATTCATTTGGGATGATCTGAAATAGACATGGAAAGGGTGCAGTTGGTTCCAAAAGGTGACATACATGAATGATAGAGAAGTTTTCGGTCTTTGATTATTGCATAGTCTTTTCAAGCGACTACAACAGGTCTCCAAAACAAAAGAAAAAATGTCAATCACAAAAAAATAAATTTCAAAATTTTCCACTGGAAAATTTTCCGGAAAATTTTGAAAAAATTGGAAAATTTTCCATTTGCATCACCGTGGTATTTTATCTTCCTTGGGTTACCAGGAATGGCGGTCCTCTGTAGATCCACGAAGCTCACCGCTTGGATTTCAATTTCCTCATGCATGCCTGTGTATAAGATGTACATTCTCCCCTTCTGAGCTATAGTTTCGTTCAATAATTCTTTTGGATAATTCTTGTGAGCTGTTTTCACTAACATGATGGAGAAAAATCCGACTGTCATGGGTGCTGCTGCAATTTTCACGGAACCAAACCATGAATCTGCTATCACGGGTTCTTCCTGTTCCGTGGTATTGCTTTGTCATTGTTCTTGTTTTTCGTTTTGTCTTTTCTTTCGTTCACTTCAAGTTTGATAAAAATGTTAGAACGCGCATTAGACAAATTTTTTATCTCATTTCCGACAGAGGTTTCCTTAAAATTTTCATTTTCCCGGTCAATCAGTCCTATGATAGGATTTGATCATGCTTTCATCTAAGCCGTCGGCCTCCCGGGTTAAGAGCGTCCTGAAAGTTTTCGTTGATCGTATTCACGAAGTCAAGGAGATCTATTCGTCGACAAAACCTGAAAACCTCAGATATTGCAACACTTGCCCAAATCAATTCCGGGATAGTATTGCACCGAAATTCATTGATGGAAATAAAAAATAGGCTTAATTATCATACTCGCTGTGTCAACCTGCCATGTTGCTATCGTCGAATAGGAAATCGAAATATGCTGCTATTGAAATGAATCGAGCGAGACTTCAAGGAACGATGCGCATGACAATAATTCAGTTTAGCGGCTGACAAATCGATAAATAGCTGCTTTTTCAAGAAAGTGCGCATATAATATAATGAGCACTTTTCTCTGGCTTTCCTCATCTTGAATGCGCACAGTATTTCGGATGGAGACTTATGGTTTTGCATTATAATTTCCACATCTGTACAGATGAAAAAATCATTGAATAAGTGGCTTGAAGCAGATCATTTCGATGTTTTTTTGTATTTCATCTGAAAATTTAGTTAAAAAATAGTCTTTTCCTAACCTTTACTAAAATTACGCACTTTCAACCTTCTCAAGCCATCCTCTTTGTCAATTTCATTTTTTGTGGCTCATATTATATGCTACAAATGATCTGGTTAAATGTGAAATGTTATTTCTCTTGAAGTAAACATGCTTCAAATTTGATGATTAAATATTTCAAAAAGTCATTTTACATGCTAATTTTGGAGGTCGATTATGAATTTCCACTTCATGCACGGTTCTTTCCATTCAATATGTGTGCTGATAATGATCCAATTTATATTTCTTGAAATTTTATTACCTTGACGAATTTATTTAGTATTTTATAATGAAACAAAGAAAGATAGTTACTTCATAAAAGGGTCTTCCTAGTTTGAAACCACTGAAGATTTCATCTACTAATCAAACTAAATATAAAATTCCGTAATTTTGTTCATTTCAGACGAAGTTTAATCTATAGATTGACAATGAATGCGACAATAGTGCATGTTTTGCACTTTTGCGCACTTTTCTTGGTCAATTTATCATTAAAACAGCACAGGTCTGCAAGTTTCAGGAGCATCGTTTTTTAGGTAAACGTGCTTCACAGCTTTCTGGGTGTCAAAACCTGTGATCTGCTTGAGAGAGAAAGTTGGGCTTTTCACTCGCAATCAGTGGCGAATCCTGCGTTCACACAAGGCATGCGCCGTCTAAATATGCATGCATATAAACCATAGACCCTATGATACTTTCATTTAAATGCCCCATACTTGATTATTTTCATCATTTATTAGTCACCAATATAGGCTATTCTTCTCCACACTGAGTTTTTTCATCATAGTTTATGATGCTAATATTATCATCATTAATATTACATAATATTATTAGTACCATGATACTAAACTCGGGTTGATGAACAAAATTAATATCTTTGCAATTAATTCTTATAATAATAGCCTATACACTGTACACTACATATGCGCATAAACGGTATCTGTAAATGAATAAAAACCATATTTACAACCCAAAATGATTATATTTTAAAACAGCAGACGATTTCAAGTCTAGCACGACCGTTTTTCCAAATATTATTCACAATTTCAAAAGATTGTTACTTCTCTAACGATATAAAAAATCAACCCTCCTGTTTTTCTTTACAAAGTTCTCATGTTACATTATCGAAAAAGGCAGGCTTCTTTTGAAGCCATTAAACTCAAAGAAGAAAGTCTGTTTTGTTTCTGGGTGCTCCGGCAGTATGTATGGATTCGTTTTAAAGCCGAGAAAGATCGTTCCGCACTTGCACTTGAAGACGGGATGGAGACGACAAATTTCGCTAATTTGAACAGTTCAGGCATACCATCGATGTCTGATTGCTCAAAGTATTTAAAATGATTATCTTTGAGTAATTGAGGTTCAATATTTTACTCTCAGTCATTAGAAAATGTCTTTAATTTTGATAAATAGCATCTTTCCAGATGTAGTTGTAGTAGCCATGTAAGCTACCGAAGTCTGTCGATTCAAAAGTAGTACATTTTACAGTAGTAAGGTAAGTATGCTTGGCTTAATCTAAAAATGCATTTGCCTGAATTTGATCATTTAAAATGTTTGGGTATTGTTCATATACTACGAGTACAATGATCGATAAAAGTGTACGCACTAATTAAACGTTTTTCAAAAATACAGTGAAACAATAAAAATTTTTATGGTTGTTGATAATTTATGAAATGCCAGGACATTTTTATAAATTGAAGTGAATGCATTCATTACCACGTATTGAGTTCGTTAGACTGCTGTTCATTAGTCGATTAGCTGAGATGAAGATCAGCCATTCTATCATGTTTTCATTAAACCCATTTGTGACCGATGTGAAATTTGTTATTGTCGGAATTCACCATGACGTGCACTGCACGCACAATTTAAATATGTGCTTATGATGCCTGAAATCGCAATGATTTTGAGCAATTCATGTATGCGTACTGTACACGCATTGGTCGCGAAAAGTTCTAATGGTATCTATTAAATGCAACATTAAGATGGCGAAGGTCGACTAAAACTCTGAGTCATCTGAAAGATACGAACAACGAAGAATTGAAGAATAATGGAAGAGAAGAAACATCGCCCAACACGTCTAGCATTCTTTTGCTGTCCTAACGATAATGGCCTCTATTAGAAGCTCATAGCAGTCCTGATACAGTGTGAGGGCACAAGTAACCGGTCGATATGGGACTGCTTCAGGACAATAAAACACCACATGCAAGACGTGTTTTTAATTAAGGGTTAATTTCGTGATTTAAATGGAAAGGAAGATTTTGTGCAGCTTCGAGCTAGTTGGCTACTAAGTCTATTGGTGCGTGTGTGCATGTGATGGGTCTTTGGGGACAGGCTAGTCTTTTGGAAAAGACCAGAAAAGTCTTTGGGGACAGGCTAGGAGCAGGGCCTGCAGTGCTTTCAAAAGGTTGTGCGCCGTGCATCGGTGATTTCTGCTTGCAGAGGTTCTCAGGCCGGTGCATCGGTGATTTGTGCTTGCAGAGGTTCTCAGGCCGGTGCATCGGTAATTTCTGCTTGCAGAGGTTCTCAGGCCGGTGCATCGGTGATTTGTGCTTGCAGAGGTTCTCTGACCGGTGCATCGGTGATTTGTGCTTGCAGAGGTTCTCAGGCCGGTGCATCGGTGATTTCTGCTTGCAGAGGTTCTCAGGCCGGTGCATCGGTGATTTGTGCTTGCAGAGGTTCTCAGGCCAGTGCATCGGTGATTTCTGCTTGCAGAGGTTCTCAGGCCGGTGCATCGGTGATTTGTGCTTGCAGAGGTTCTCAGGCCAGTGCATCGGTAATTTCTGCTTGCAGAGGTTCTCAGGCCGGTGCATCGGTGATTTGTGCTTGCAGAGGTTCTCTGACCGGTGCATCGGTGATTTGTGCTTGCAGAGGTTCTCAGGCCAGTGCATCGGTGATTTCTGCTTGCAGAGGTTCTCAGGCCGGTGCATCGGTGATTTGTGCTTGCAGAGGTTCTCTGACCGGTGCATCGGTGATTTCTGCTTGCAGAGGTTCTCAGGCCAGTGCATCGGTGATTTCTGCTTGCAGAGGTTCTCAGGCCGGTGCATCGGTGATTTGTGCTTGCAGAGGTTCTCAGGCCGGTGCATCGGTGATTTCTGCTTGCAGAGGTTCTCAGGCCGGTGCATCGGTGATTTGTGCTTGCAGAGGTTCTCAGGCCAGTGCATCGGTAATTTCTGCTTGCAGAGGTTCTCAGGCCAGTGCATCGGTAATTTCTGCTTGCAGAGGTTCTCAGGCCAGTGCATCGGTGATTTCTGCTTGCAGAGGTTCTCAGGCCGGTGCATCGGTGATTTCTGCTTGCAGAGGTTCTCAGGCCGGTGCATCGGTGATTTGTGCTTGCAGAGGTTCTCAGGCCAGTGCATCGGTGATTTCTGCTTGCAGAGGTTCTCAGGCCGGTGCATCGGTGATTTGTGCTTGCAGAGGTTCTCAGGCCGGTGCATCGGTGATTTGTGCTTGCAGAGGTTCTCAGGCCAGTGCATCGGTGATTTGTGCTTGCAGAGGTTCTCAGGCCAGTGCATCGGTGATTTGTGCTTGCAGAGGTTCTCAGGCCAGTGCATCGGTGATTTGTGCTTGCAGAGGTTCTCAGGCCAGTGCATCGGTGATTTCTGCTTGCAGAGGTTCTCAGGCCAGTGCATCGGTGATTTGTGCTTGCAGAGGTTCTCAGGCCAGTGCATCGGTGATTTCTGCTTGCAGAGGTTCTCTGACCGGTGCATCGGTGATTTGTGCTTGCAGAGGTTCTCAGGCCGGTGCATCGGTGATTTGTGCTTGCAGAGGTTCTCAGGCCGGTGCATCGGTGATTTGTGCTTGCAGAGGTTCTCAGGCCAGTGCATCGGTGATTTCTGCTTGCAGAGGTTCTCAGGCCGGTGCATCGGTGATTTGTGCTTGCAGAGGTTCTCAGGCCGGTGCATCGGTGATTTCTGCTTGCAGCGGTTCTCAGGCCGGTGCATCGGTGATTTGTGCTTGCAGAGGTTCTCAGGCCGGTGCATCGGTGATTTGTGCTTGCAGAGGTTCTCAGGCCGGTGCATCGGTGATTTGTGCTTGCAGAGGTTCTCAGGCCAGTGCATCGGTGATTTCTGCTTGCAGAGGTTCTCAGGCCAGTGCATCGGTGATTTCTGCTTGCAGAGGTTCTCAGGCCAGTGCATCGGTGATTTCTGCTTGCAGAGGTTCTCAGGCCGGTGCATCGGTGATTTGTGCTTGCAGAGGTTCTCAGGCCGGTGCATCGGTGATTTGTGCTTGCAGAGGTTCTCTGACCAGTGCATCGGTGATTTGTGCTTGCAGAGGTTCTCAGGCCGGTGCATCGGTGATTTCTGCTTGCAGAGGTTCTCAGGCCAGTGCATCGGTGATTTCTGCTTGCAGAGGTTCTCAGGCCGGTGCATCGGTGATTTGTGCTTGCAGAGGTTCTCTGACCGGTGCATCGGTGATTTCTGCTTGCAGAGGTTCTCAGGCCGGTGCATCGGGGACTCGGTCTTACGCACGTATGCTTCATTTGCGCACGGGATTGCTCATTCTGAATTCAAGAATTACTCGTGCGCGATTGTCTGTGCGTAATGAGAGCTCTTTATCACTCCTCGCCAATCAATAGCTCCTCAACCTATCGAATCAAGAGGAGAGGGACTTCGAGTGTGATTAGGCTAGCGTTTATCGCAATGAGAGAATGCACGCGTGTTGACAACTTCTGCTATCGAACTCGGCCACCTCAAGAATGAGATTGAACATGAACAGAGACAAACCGACCGAGGGTCAGATTAACGACTGTCTCCATGACCATTATACTGAACATCATAGAAACAGGAGAGCACAACGATCGCGCTGCTGTATCCAGATCTCTCATTTGCTGTCAAAAATGTAAAGATCATTGTTTAATTCAAGAAATTACCTAACCAATTTCGAAAAGCATACATGGCAAACATGACTATTCTAAGGGTAGTAAAACTGAATTTATGTTCTCAATCATTAATTTCATGCAATTCATCGGATCACAATTAGGCCTAATCAAAAATACGGCATTTCACTGTAATTTCGTGTAAAGTAAAAAGAACACATGAATAATGATACATTTTCTGAAAGCTCTCGGTCAAGAGAATCCAAACATCAATGTCTCCACTTGATCAGAGACACATGCATAGACCAAATACATGTACATGCAACATGTACGCTTACTTAGAATTATATTTACGCGATCAGATTATGAAAATATGACAAATGATACATTTTCTGAAAGCTCTCGGTCAAGAGAATCCAAACATCAATGTCTCCACTTGATCAGAGACACATGCATAGACCAAACACATGTACATGCAACATGTACGCTTACTTAGAATTATATTTACGCGATCAGATTATGAAAATATGACAAATGATACATCTTCTGAAAGCTCTCGGTCAATAAATTCCAAACATCAATGTTTCCACTTGATCATGCGATATGTGCTCGCAGCACTCCCTTCATCTCACCGGGGCACTACGAGTACGCATCTGAGTGATCTGTCTTTTGGCCCGGGATAATGAAAAACATTCAAGCAAAGTGGGGGTTGCATGCATGTTGGTACTGCCAAACTGCACCGTGAAAACCTCAAATGCCACCCAGCATCCACCGCCCCTTCATGTCAGAGCATCCGCGTTTCAGCAATTGGTCATGGACTGTATTCGGCTGATAGTTAAACTTGCGGAGTATCGGCTGACTTTTACTCAAATTGGGTTGGCACCCACGCCGGGAGTTGAGGATCAGCAACCTTGACGTTTGTAATGATAAAGGAATTTGCTGACAGCGGATTTCCAGAACCATAGTATGACCTATGTTTTGTGGTATTGCACAACGGAATATATCAGGCGATTGAGGTCAACATTCTCACCGCAGCATGCTGAAACTTAAGCTTCAACTAAGATGCTGCATATACCACTATGCGCACCGATAGAATTCATGTTGGACAGCATCTTTTGCCACATAGAAATTTCACTATGTTTGTAATAGGTTATTCAGGTCGGTCAGTTATTGCATCTTCCGAAATCTCTGTAGCGCTGAGACAGGAGATTCGAACTCCTGATGCTTAAAGACTGACACGACACTAATGGCTTTCATTATGTTTTGAATGATAATTTATGTTGATTTATGCAAGAAAGATTAAACTTGATTGAGTAAATTATTTTTGCGTACTCGACCAAATATACCTGCGCCTTACATCAACGAAACATAATTAGGTACTTTTATTATTATTACTGATTAGTGGCTAATTATCAAGATACAATACTTATAGCTTATATAGCGAAACGGACAGAGAATGAAGGGATACGGACACAGAATCGTAAAAGAATTCTAAAAACATGAATATTTTCAAAAATCGGCCGTCCTAAAGTTTTGCGCTTTTTGATAATGGAGTTTAATTGAAGCAAACAAACGGAATCTTTTTGAAAATTACTTTATATTAGTTACATAAGTTACGTACGAATGTTTTCATCAACTGAATACTCCCCGTGAAGTCATCAGGCTGTCACATATACTTTATTTCCTTTGGATCAAATAATAGAGGATCGTATTTTTCTCGAAACATGATGCGCTGTTTCTCTATAAAAATTCTTTAGAGGTCTTCAAATGTTGTAGGATTTCTTTGGATTATATTTTCCTTTAAAGTGTCAGATATATTCAATAACAGATATACCGATAGATCAAGTATAGTCAATTGGTTGTGGTTGAAAAAAGTGAGTAGGCCTATAGTTTTTCTCCAAACATCTCCTTGAGTCTACATGCAATTCAGTGCACCAGATGTCCAGCTATTAGGAAATACACATTCTTCGTATGAGTATGCGGCAGGACGACACTCAATACTCAGACAAATTCTCAAAAATCAACTCTTACATCACACAATTTCCTGGAACCCACTTCATTGATAACGCTTCTAATCATTACGTATGACGGTATATTGTTCTAAGTGTGAATATTTCTTGCTTTCAACTTACTGTCAATGTAACATGAAAATGCCAGTTCATATTGAGGTTTAGCAATTATTTATCAAACAAAACGATTTTTCTCAATCTGCTGCTGATAATTTCTGACGATACCGTTCAAACCGATTTCTACGCGCATGCGGTGACCTCATATGAAGTAGGCCTACGGTTTCCGAATCATACCAAGTCTGTTTAATCCGCATCTCCGACGTGTTTTTTAAACTATGTTCAAGGATGCGGTGTTGCTGAGACTGGACTCTTGCAGGACACGTATTTTATATTCTGGTAGTTTCATTGGATATATACATGTATGTATGATAGGTATGGTGAGTGAAGTATTTGCATTTTGGACGATAAACAGCATTGGTGATATCCCTGAATCTTCTGAAGATATATCGAATTGAGCTCTGACTTGTGTAAAGAAGTTTGGTGAATAACGTCCTCTTCGTCCCATTTTCTGATAATTGGGAAAATTAACTGCGTTTCTTGAACTGGCTGGATGTCAATCTCGTGATGCATCCACCAAATAAACGTGACAATTAATATCAGTCGCTATTTTGTGTTGAAAGAATGTCGTTCTAACGGTATGATAGCTTCACGTTTTTCTGATATACACGTACGTTAATGCTCAAGACACAAAGATTTTTGGACAATCAATTTCTGAAAATATCTATGTTATCAGTATGTCTTTACGGTAACTTTAAGGATGTCCCTGCTTTAAGTTAGTTTCTGTCTATTTCGCTATTAACTTGATAATTTGACCAAGTTTCTATCTCATGAGAAGTAGTTTTCTACCCCTTAACAGATGCATCAGTGTTGAGAAAGGACTGCTTATACAGTATAATCCCGTTATAACGTACACTCTTGGGAATGATAAAAATGTCCGTTATATCCGATGTACGTTATATCAAGGGTAAGGCACTTTTCCATTTATAACCATCTAGGACTACTCTTATATCATCGCTTTTCACATTTTCTGAATAAAGCAAGTTATTTGATATTATGAGTTTTGATAATTATGATTAGAAAATGCATGTTGATATCATGCAAAAGTCAATTACAACTCACTTGCATCCAAAGTTACCAATAGAACTTGCTGATGTTACTTTGCATACTGCATTCAGAGTGGTTTGACGAAGATAGTCATAAGAGCTTACTTTTTAGGTGGTAAATTATGTAGGCCTACATGATTGTCTACGGCTGACTTTCCTATTGCGAAAATAAGGAGTTTCTCAGATCCCCTATGTTTACGCCAACCATGAGAGTCAAAAGTTGTTTGCTGTAGGCCTATTTCCCTCAATGACATGAATCGTCGTTGTAAGTGAAGGTTTTACTTGGATGTAATTGAATAGAATATGGTAGTCTCATCTGCCTTAAACAAATCACATGGCTAATAGTCAGTCAGAATCGCAAGCGACACTTATACATCGAAATATTATTGAGAATATTTTCAACTATCAGGAATTGAGATAAACAGAAGTAAATTTGTCCGTTATTTTTTCATGGGAGTGAAATTTCTGTCCGTTATATCCAATTGTACGCTATAGTCGTGTTCATTATAACCTGAGTACTTTATTATTATTCAGATAGGATATTTTGCCGGGAATATTTTGTGTGTACGTTATAACCGAATGTACGTTATATCCCGTGTACGTTATAGCGGGATTATACTGTATAAATTTGTAGGAAGATCTAGAACATGATCCAATGTTACTGTAAAATGTACAGCCATTTTACAGCATTTCGTTTTCATAGTACGAGCGTAATATAGTCTGAGAAAAAAAGAGTTTTGAAAAACACAGCAAAAAAATTGACTTTTTTCCTTAGAATCCAAATAATGAAAAAACTAATATTAGTTCAGCCACTTTTGACTCTTACCTATTTTAGCTTTTATCAAGTAGCTCAGAGAAATCCCGACACTTACACACTCCGACTTCTTATATATTTTCAATCATGAAGATAGTATGACAACTACCTCTTAGGAGGGAGTTTTCATTTTCATAAATGGCTGAAGTTATGTAGCTCTTCCATTAAATTTAGAAAGTAATAATCGCAACCACCTGTTTCATTGCAAGTATTGCATCGCATATTCCAAGAAAATGAGGTTAATTTAACCTTATGCATAGGCTATAATCATGCTACTATTCCTATTCTAAGAGGAAAATCTATGATAGAATTGACGGCAAAGCTTATCAAGAAACGTGAAAATTTTATTCTTTCAACTAAAGGAGAGGTAAAAAGTCACTTACTCGTAACTTTGAGAGTTATATACAAATTCATTTGATAAAAAACAGTTCACATGTCACGTTCATATGAATTCTATTAACAACACTGAAAATCAAAATTGAATTATACCTCCTAGGAGGCACTTTTCCTAATATTCATATGTCTGTAAAAAACGCAAATCTGGACTAGTAATTTGCTATGATGGATGAGCATCAAGTGCTACCAAGACAAAACCAAATGCTTCCATACCGTTGCTCTATGGAATTGATGGCCAAACTATGTCTGCATAACTCCAAACTATAAAAAAGCCATGAATCGAAACACATTTTTGCTGATTATGAAGACTCAACGGATTCCAGTTCTGATGATCAGAACCAACAAATAGTGGATTTCATCAATGTCGTCGATGATCAAGCATTTACAGGAAACAGTTTTACTGCTGGGGTACTTCTTGTGCATGTATGAGAACTCGATGAAAGCATACCACAGGAACTTGACTGGCAAAATGAAAATGACGAGAAAGATGGCCAATCGGCAATGTATTCAAAGCTCTGTGATGATTATTCTTTCGTCTAACCAGATTATGCGGTACTTTAAGTCGCATTATACGAAGGACAAGAAATTATGAAGAATAAAGAATAAGTAAAGGAATTCGAGGTATTAATCAACACCGACATGCCTGAGACTGACAAAGTAGGCCTGCCACCGAACTGCACCGAGTTATTGTAGGAGATTGATTATTTGGATCAGTGAAATCAAACTTACAAGTTTCATATGTACACTTTGAGTGAAACAAACTGTTCAGTTTATGCAAATGAGTGAGTTGTATGGTATTATGCTGATGAATACATCCCAAACATTATACATAGAAGAAATACTCTGCGAGAGGAACCTGAAAGGAGAGAGAAGGCTGTGAGATTGAAGGACAGCCATGATTAACCTCTTCAACCAGTTCAATATGAGAACCTCCAAAAACTCACAGCCATGATATAATTCAAAGACCAAATGTGACTGCTGGACACTTGAAATATTCACGTGGAATCGATTCAGAAGAAACTGCGGGCCGAGTCACCTGGATTTGAAGACACCTGCTGGTAATTCATGCATGAATTCAACACCATCATCGACTTTGAACTTTTTGTATGAGCAACTCCCATCATGCAATAACATATTTCTCGAAGAAGGATCTAGATGGAATCGAAGAAAGATGCGAAGAAGGATTTCAAAATTCATTTAAGGAAATCAAAATAAATCAGGTTTTCAGAAAATATGCTATTTCTATCAGCTCGGCAGGACTGTTCTTGAGATAAATAAAGCACTGTATAAGCCTGATCAATGAGGCTATGAAAATATTTTCCAGTGATTCTTTTTGATCACACTCACTTTCATTGAAATTTTTGTGAAGTTGTAGCCAACGTAGGCCTAGTAAGGCAAGAGGCCTATATGTATGATGATCATTTTGCATCTACTAATAATGATGCGGATATGTGAAGCCTATCATTATATAATCACTTGAAACTTTGTAGATTGAAATATTAGATCTATCGGTACTAGCAATGTGCTATTTGATAGCAGGTTTGCTACGGCCAATGTAGATTCCGTCATGCTTCATCCGTTATGCATTTTCATAGCTTCCCTACAGTATGCAGCATTGACTATCTCATACCTCAACAACTTGTGACTGCTGGCAAATACACCAAGAAACAGGAATGTCTAAGGTAAAAGATAAGAAGAGAAAAGTGGGGTTGAAAATCAACGACACTGAGAAACTTATCAGTCCTGTTTGCATGGCTTGAACTCTATCGCGTAATGGACATGCATGAAGCATGATCTTGATAATCAATTGGTTTTTGAAGATAGGTTTTAGTGATTTTTAATAAAATGTTTTTACAGATTTATCTAATATTGGCATTTGTCGTCGTTTATCGTTGATTTAGATTTAGAATATTGATGCATCTTTACACTGAAAAGTTAAAATTGGAAAATTATAAAAATGCCGCCTAGGAGGCAGTTTTGATATCTGAAATAATTATAGGTGCTTGTATAATCAGAAGCTTCACAAAAGAGTTCTTTAAAAAAATTCTTCAAAACTACTTAATTTCATCTTTTTTTCGCAGCCGTATGTTGTCTGAAAAATTCCATTTTAGAAATATTTTGTCGTCTGGTCACTCGACATGCGTGTAATTCTAATTCAGCAATGTCAGTTTCATTCACCATTAAAAACAAAATACTGATCAGTTGACACTTTCACATCTAAATTGACATCTACAACGTTGGTCTGCTTAATAAAAGATCAACTTTGTTTCAACAATAAAACTTAAATGTGATAATGATCTTCCTTAAAAAGGAGCCACTTTTAATAACAAAGTAACAGGTGTGGTGAAAAAAATTACAATGCTCATCAGATGGAAGCCTTGTGTACATTCAGTCACTGTATGAAATAGTTGTCATATTGACGTAAAAACCTCAGCCTCCCCTATTCGTGATGTATCATATACCTGACATGACTTTAATTGCTATCTCATAGATACTTGAAAATATCTGCATATTTTGGGAATATTCAGATAAAGGAGATGTCAGAGGACAAAACTTTGTCTGATTTATTAGTTGGAAGCATGGAAGTTAAAGAAATGTCATTAGCCACATTACACATTATAAAATGACATTCCTTCTGCTCAATTTTCTAACGCTAGTTTTCTTAATTTTCTTCAACACTGCATTGAAACGGAATCTTCAAATCTATGCTATTTGTCTAAAACTGAAACAATCTAGAACAGCTGTTGGTTATAATTATGTCTGATCATCATCTTGCAGAAAACAAAGTTAGTTAAGGTATAAATATGGTCTGATGCATTTGCGCATCGTTTAACAAAAAGTAAGAAAAATGCTTCCTAGGAGTCACTCTGTCAAATAATCAATTTAAATAATCTTAAAATGATATTCTACAAATTCTAATTAAAAGAATACATAAGCACCAGCAATCTACTGACTTATGTTTCGTTGATGTAATGCAAAGTACTTCTGGTCGGGTCTGTAGTTAGTTGGAACGACTGATGATTGATTTCAAGAAAATTAATTTCTTACACCAATGGCTGTTTCATATACTTGGCATTAGCACTCACTTGTGTTCATCCGTCTCCATGTCCTGTCAACACCAAGAAAACTGACTGCTGACGCCAAGCTCACCCCCCACCCCATAGAAGATTAAATTACTGCTGAGCGCCGACCCAGGTAAAAGAAAACACGATGTGTTCGGTATGTTTCGTATACCTTAATCAACCGAAGTGAAATCAAGCTGTCACTCACCATCCAATAAGATGACAGGAAGCGCTGATTGAGGCAAAACTTCATACCGGCAGCTGTCTCATCGATTTCTCTTGAGTAAAGAAGGTCGCTTGCAGGAGGATGACTGGATAATTCAGCATTGGTAGATGTAGGTCGGGAAATGACAGCGCAATTCTTGTTTTGCGCGAGTAACGCATATTGACTGTTTTTTAACGATGCAGCCGTCTACGCGTGAGGACGCGTGCTATAGGTAATACGGATGAAGTATTCATTTTTAGTTTGTTATCACAATCTGGACACGAGGGATGATTGTCAAAAATACTGCCATGTCACCCCATTTTCCCCTATATCCTGTATATTCAAGACTATTGATAGGCATGAGAATTTTACGCGCGGATACGTGGGCGTCCCCCGAACCCACCCTCTTTAAAGTTAAAGGACAAAGTTTTGGGTGGGGCAGGTTGGAGTGCCAGAAATCACAGGGTGTTCTTGATTTCTAAGATTTAGCTTTCTCATTGTCTCAACTTGAGTTAAGTAGGATTGCGTTATTTTCACTGTTGTAACTGGTCCTGTCCGTATACAAACTTTTACCGGCGAGACCGGCACCGGTCTGATTCGGCATCGCAAGATGAAAAATCTCAATTGCTCTTACTCTAAAAATCTCAGGAATTTCTTCGGTTCCGAGTAGTAATTGAAATACATAGTTATTTTTGTCGGCATAGAAACACAAGAGGGAAGAAGATTGACTGCTGCAAAATATAGTCACTTCAGCCCAGTATGGCCTCATCCTTCACCTCAGTTTTCAGATAACTGGTGGCACGTCGCGAGAGATATTTATGGCTCTATTTTAAGCCAAAGATGTACCTAAGTTACTGAAAAACATATTGAAGTTTTTTTGATCTACTGTCTTATTAAGGATCTGCATGAATCTCAAATTTTTTAATAGTAATAGTACTGATTATCGTATTAATAGTAATAGTACTGCTGCTGTGATTGCTGTGACCTGTTTGTAAATAAATGTCTTCCATACCATACAAGTGTCGAGACTGTTAAGAAAAATCTCAACCTAAATTCATGTGACTGTTTTTGCATCATATGCAAACTTAATAGACTGGGGGCGAGTGTCGTGCATTGTGATTGTTTGGCAGTACTATTAGGATGAACTCTCTATGTTGTTTTATGTAGTCACTTTTCAAATTGTCGCAACAGTCGTAGTTCTGTTTTCAGTCAATAAAAGCCTATGCTTATCAACCGAATGTTTTCCGATCTCTACTCAACTCCATAGCTTAGGCACGACAACCATCTCCTTTTTTCCACTTCAGGTCTTAACATGACATTTTAGACATTTATCGATACTATGCCATTTATTTGCATCAGGAGTTCGATTCTCCTCTCTCAGTGTTAAGGAGAGTTTGGAAGATGCAATTGACTTGATACTAGTAATACACTGATTAATAGTATCAGAGTAATAGTACTGATTTATTAAGGAAAATGAAAGATTTACCAAGATTATTGCTGGAATCAGGCTAATTTTATGGGAAATCAGTGGAATTATGAAACTTACCAGCGGGGATCTTGCTGTATATAATGTGTGCGCGATATTTTTGTAAGTTTTGTTCTGGAACCATTATGAAACAGCAAGAATTTTGCAACAGAAAAGGGCTGATTCATGAAGGATCTTACTGATTCATTTTGAGAAAAACTTGGTATTCCTTGTCGATTAGGGGTCGAAACACAACTAGACGAGTACCTGCTGATGACTGACGGACTGCAGTATTATGTTTTATATCCCTTAATCGGTAACTGAAGTAGTGGTCGATGTATTGTAATTAAAATGAAGAAATGTGGAATTACATGAAGTACTATAGACGGATGAAGAAACTGGCGATAACAAATTCAAGTGAAGAAATAGTATTTTCCATGTGTAGTCTTAGGTATAGTGTGTATAGTTTCAGTGCTTTCGGTGTAGTAGAGTGTCATTGTAATTCTATTGTTTACCTCCATTATCCACTTTCCACTTATCCACTTTGTGTAGTGTCAGATATAGTTCACTTGTAATCAGTGTAGTAGCATCGTTGTATTTCCATATTTTACCTCCACTTTTCCAATTTTTATTCATCGGTTTCCTGTTGTTTTATAATATCCATTTTTTAATTTCCTTAACCTATGGTGACCATTGTCTTATTCTATTTCCACTATCAGCATCTGTAGTCGGTACAGTATATTAGAAGTCTGTTTTGAACGTGTATACGGCAGTGTTTAGAATCTATGGTATTAGTATATCAACAGCAAGAATGAGTAGTATTACAAGTCTTAAGATTTCCATTTTTACCAGATATTGGGCCAAAGCTGATCAATTTTAATTCGTTGCCACGAGAAAGCTACATTGAGTTCTTTTAAGAACTGATTAATCCAATGGTTACAGTAGCATTGCCTTTGTACACTTGCGGATTGGAGAACGCCATCAGTCCTCCTTAGGACTACTTTAACTAATAATTTAAATTAGTAAGCATTATATTCTATTATAAATGGCTACTGGGATGACTTTCATCATCGTATGAGAATTGCATATCTTGCATGATTTTCAAAGTTTGATACTGGAACCAGAACAAGATTCAGTATGAATCTTACCAAGATTTGCTGTGAAATTTCCCCTTGGGACCTGACACCTAACCTAACCTATATGACACCTGACCATCAATAAAAACATGAATTCGACAGATTTTGATCAAGGGTAATCATATAAGAAACATTGTGATTTGTTTAAAATCGTGAGAATTGCTCAATTTTGCGCATTTTTCTGATTGGTTTGCTACGTTGGCAACGTAAATTGAAGCTTCCTGGAAGTACAGAAAAGGATCCATGTACTTATATGAAATTCTATGTCTTATTTCATTTTGTTAATTGCGGTGACGCGTTGATATGTTCTTCATTACCGGTGATGTTATTATAAGAATTGAATGATAAAACTTGCATTTGTCAATGAGCATCCCTGTTTTGCGAGGCTATTCTTTATTGCAAAATTTAAGGCTATCTCCTGCTGTATCATGTGACTTTTTGCCTAGTAAGAAAAAGTTAACTTTTGAACACTTTTGAAAATAATCAAATTTTTATTTCAATATCAATAAAACTGTTACTACCCACCTTCAATTCTCGATGTAGCAAGAAAACATCAAACCATATAAAAATATTTAAGATTGTATTTTTCAAGTACATTTACGCTGCATACAATTCAATAAAACAAGCCTATTGCTTAGGCTTGTGGAAGAATGGTAAAAATCTAAGGAAATGGAATAATTAACGTAGATGATCTCTTCATGCGTCTCTTTTGGGGAACTCCTTCGTTCATATACTTCAGCCAGCAAGAACGACTTGAAGATGGCTTGCAAATCGCAACGTTGCAGAAACAGCATTTGAACATTGTCGGAACTCGGGATAGCTTTTGTGCAGTCATGCCTGCAGATGAAGCATGGCTTGGACAGTACGGAAACAGAACTGGTCTGTGAGAGTTTGCACTAGGTCGGCAAGGACATTCAGTTGTTGTGATTTAATCGCGGAATCTCTGCCATCCTCGCTTGACGACTTGATAGGAAATTCGACAAGTTCAATTTGAATTCGCCATGTGTCAAATTTGACTGACCTGGCTTGAAGTATTTGTACGCCAGGTAGGAATTTGTGAAGACAGATGCTTGACGCAGATGCGGAGAATATGCGTCTTCACAACGAGCTTCCAATCCCAGAGCTCCACTCCTAAACTGGTTGAACACATTGATTCACGTGCAATATTTTAGATCCTCCTCGGCAACCTGCGTGGCCGCGGCACATCACTGTGGTATTTTGTCTTCCTTGGGTTACCAGGAATGGTGGTCGAACACGTTGAGATAAATTGCTTCCTCTGTAGATCCACGAAGCTCACCGCTTGGATTTCAATTTCCTCATGCATGCCTGTGTGTAAGGTCCATTCTTCCCTTCTGAGCTATAGTTTCGTTCAATAATTCTTTTGGATAATTCTTGTGAGCTGTTTTCACTAACATGATGGGGAAAAATCCGGCTTTCATCAGTGCTGCTGCAATTTTCACGGAACCAAACCATGAATCTGCTATCACGGGTTCTTCCTCCCTGTGGGAACGAATCTTGCGAAAAACTGGCGAATGTCAGCTGCAGAATATCATGCTAAAGTTCAGTCATATTTGCGGGATATTCGCTGGCGAAGTTCGCCGGCGACGCGCTCTATATGTCACCTTTTACTTTTGACTTTCTCTCTTATTTTCTTTAGTAATCCGCCTCTACAGCCGAGGCTCTATTCTCTCCCTCACCTCCTCACTATCCCCCACATATGGATAATCTATCTAAGAAATAAGTGCAGACTATCATTCTTTGATAATGATAAGAATATAGAGAATCCGCATATATCAATTTTCATAACATCTCTTGACATTCAATAATTTACAACAATGACAAATATTTGATTAATATCATAGTATTTACTGCGACATTTATGGAAGATAAATACTTTTTTTAGTTTAAGCCTTCGTGAATTAAAAAAGATCACTTTTTATCAGATCAGACTGAAAATACAATACATTTTCATGTGAAGTTAATATACGAACATTACTACTTACCACTAATTAGTTGCTACAATATCCACGATTTCGCCGGTTGGCGAAAAATCAGCTCGGTTTAGTAAACAAATATCTACCAACTAATTATAGCAACTTTTTCGCCACCTGTCGTTTTTTAATTTTACACATGTTTTTGGATAAATGATGACCATTTTCACATGCGGAGATAGTTTTTACACGAAAATGAACCTTTAAAAAAATTATCCACAAAATCGCTACCTCGTCAGATAATCTGTTGATATTAGCAAGATGCGTTCCCACAGGGCTGTTCCGTGGTATTGCTTTGTCATTGTCCTTGTTTTTCGTTTTGTCTTTTCTTTTGTTCACTTCAAGTTTGATAAAAATGTTAGAACGCGCATTAGACAAATTTTTTATCTCATTTCCGACAGGCCTGGGTTTCCCTAAAATTTTCATTTTCCCATTCAATCAGTCCTATGTTAGGATTTGATCATGCTTTCATCTAAGCCGTCGGCCTCCCGGGTTAAGAGCATCCTGAAAGTTTTCGTTGATCGTATTCACGAAGTCAAGGATCTGTTCGTCGACAGAACCTGAAAACCTCAGATATTACAACACTTGCCCAAATCGATTCCGGGATAATATTGCACCGAAATTCATTGATGGAAATAAAAAATGGGCTTATTATCATACTCGCTGTGTCAACCTGCCATGTTGCTATCGTCGAATAGGAAATCGCAATATGCTGCTATTGAAATGAATCAAGCGAGACTTCAAGGAACGATGCGCATGACAATAATTCAGTTTAGCGGCTGACAAATCGATAAATAGCTGCTTTTTCAAGAAAATGCGCATATAATACAGTCCGTTTCATAAAAAGTGGATCATCCTAAAATTTGACTAAATAAAACATAAGTATGATACAGAAAGCATTTTTCATGTTATTTCATGTCCCTAATATATTTAAATGTCCTTATATAATCTGATAAGCTATGATACAGTAACGGTTCTTAAGAAGCTAATATTTTGTGGCCCTACCCTTATTGTCAATGACATTACCAATTCGTCTAGGCATTTATTCGATGATATCGTTGATTTTTGACTAATCTAACTTTCTCCATTCTCTTTTTAACAGTGACGTAAGTTGTGATACGCCATCTGTAGGTAGCAGTGAACGACGAACGTTACGTTTTAGAATACTCCATACATTTTCTATGGGATTCAGATCAGGAGAATGAGCTGGCCAAGATAATGTCCTAAGCTCTAATTGAGACTTGCATAAGTTGACTCTACTACTCCTGTGACACGTAGCATTATCATCCATAAATAACCAAGTCGATGGATCACCAAGTTGATCTGTCATTTGGCCAATGTTCATTCGTAAAACATTCACATAGCGTTCAGAATTCATGGTTCCTTGCTGTATGTGAAGTTCAGAGCGGCCATTGGTCCAAATGCCAGCCCAAATCAGTAGAGTCGCACCACCTTGTACCCGGAGACGATGTATAAATGTCTCGGAATTTCCTGATCAGATATTATCCATAATCTCAATCGACCATCACTATCCTTCAGACGGACTGATGCCTCATCAGACTAGACAACCCGATCCCATTGATTTCGCCAGTGACAATGACTCATAGGCCATCTGAGACGTCTTTTTGTATGCTGATCTGATAATTCGATCTGAGAGGGCCTCTTACAGCTCTTTGAAATTCGACTCAATAAGTCTTCTACGAATAGTGGACTTAGAAATAGACGAGTCTAGTGCAACCATCTCAGCTAACGAGAGACTTGGATCAACTTTAACAATATCTCAAAATTAGGCGGTCTCTACGTTTGGATGTTTTGCGTGGACGGCCAGAGCCCTATTTACGACAGAGTCGAAAATCATCATTATGCCATCAATGCACATTTGTGTAAGGGAAATTTTAGTCGCTTGCTTGTAGCTCGCAAAGAAAACCCTAGTTCTAGCAAGACTGACACTTTGCCTTTTGTGAATGCGATCTCGTTATTGTTCATTTGTGCTTTGTATTGTTTTCAACCGGTAAGAGATAGATTTCTAGCTGAAAGCAATCAGGAGTGCTGCCAACACCACCGCAACGAAGTCAGGAAGCTATGGAACATGAAGTCCAGTTAATCACATGTAGCAGTTACATTATTGCTGATGAATAATGGTGCTATACTGGCTCTGATTGACCGATTTTCTTTATTTTTGTTTTGCTTGATAGCTTTTGGCTTGTAGAACAACATATTACATAACAAAGGAAGCAAATGTAATTTTATAAGAGTGAGGTATGATTTTGTGTAACATTGCTAAATGAAGATCAAATTATCTACTACTTTTTTATCTATAACAGGAAAACAATTCAATAATCATGCTTGAAATTTCCAACAATGATATTAGTAAGCACAACTGACATATCTTCCAAATTTCAGAGAAATCCGTTCAAGTTTGGCGGAGTTAGACAAAGTTGAAGTTAAGGCGATGTTTAAGGGTGATCCATTTTTTATGAAACAATCTGTAGTTCCAAAACCTCGGAAATTAGGAATCAGGTGAAATTTACAATGCGTGTTTATCATCATCATCTGATGAAAATTTCAAATTGGGTATGTTTCTTTAGACTAATGTTTCAGTAGGACGAAATATACTACTGTCTTTATCACTTACATACTAAAGTCATTAGCATAGGTAAAACTGTTGGTGCATGATATTTAGGTCATTACCAGTGTAGCCTCTTGACTACAGGTTTAGTTTATTTTCTAAGCTACATTTCAAGCGTCATGCTTCTATGAAAATTTACATATTTTTGACTGATCACCTTCTAGCCAATCAACTACACCGATTTCTTTCAAAATTGACTTCATTTAAATGCACTTACAAAATGTTCTTACAGATGTAGCTTATTGCATTCTTCTCCAAGGCTGCAAGAAGGATTTAGGAAAATTTTCACAGAGCTAGTGAGCTAGTCTTGCGCAATCATGCATAGTTTTAAGTCCTGTATTTTCAATTTTGTCCACCTCTGACCAATCCTTGACGATGAATAGCAACTCATCAGATTGATGAAATGAACTTCGTATTCGACATCTCATGTGTTCACTTGTGAACAGTAAAATGTCATTTTCTTGCAGAATTCGGAGAAGATATACAAAGGCGCACCACTGCCTTGTCCAACTGAAGAATCCGTTTTCAAGCATCTTGGCATTCCATATCGTGAACCTCATGAACGGGATCATTAACTTCTTTCATATCAGTTTTGTATCAATTTCTTATAAATTATTCAAAATTACATTCGTTTTCTGTATACATAGATTCGTGTGAGATAGCATGTGGGGAGAAGACTGAAATGTGGTTCTTTGTGGGATACCGAAGAAAGTTTCGTTTTCATTCTTTGCAAGCGAATGATCTCACATGTCTCACGCAAGTCAGGGCTTGAGTTTGTGACTTGCTTTTCATTTCTTTATAATAGCTAGAGTCCCAAGAAAACGGATGAAGTACGCCCTACGTCTGTATCCCACTTCACATTTCAAATAGCTCTCTGTTAAATAAGCCAGTCACCACTAGCGGGCGTCTGATTCCTCACAAATGGTTAGCGTTCCGCTCTCGATGCCTTGCGGCAGATACATTCAGGTTGAAGCTCGTTCACCGGGCTATGGCGTCGGTAGATCGTCAATCCACGCCTTTCTCCGACAGATGTTGACGTGGCACTAAGCCTTCATTAATAATACAGCATGCACCACATTTTCATCGTATGGATATCGTGTACTTTATTTGATTTCTTTTGAACTTGTCGTGACATCGTTCAGATCAACCATTAGCCTATATTTGCAATCAGTAGTACGAATCATGCATACAGTGAATAGAAATGTTGTATCACTGTGGCGTGATTGAAATTCATCGTTCATCATTAAAATGAAACCAATATCAAGAAATCTTTACTCTTCCCAAAACTCTTGCAAATCAACATTAAGGTCAACCGTGCTAAATACCCCTCAAATAGAGATTTTGACAGGCCAGTGCGTCATCTGCTGGAATCTCAGTGACATTGAGCAGAACAAATACAGCAACTTCACGTCTGCATCAACAAAGAAACTCATGTTGAGGAAGATGACTCCGACCAATTGGGGTCCTTTTTCTGCTACATAATAGGAAAGTGTCATCCTACTAACAAACCTATTTTAAGTAGTGTTTAAAGGCTATTGTTGCCGCACTAGTTGACAGATCTTGATTCTGATCTGAGATAGATTATTATCACCAAGCATGCCGGCACGGGGTGGGCAGGGTGGGCAAAGCCCATGCTGCCCTTTTCACAGGGTGGGCAATGCTGCCTTTTTACAGGAGGTGCAAATTGCCTTTTCACGGTATGGGCAACTTTGTTTAATTACCTATATTACGCTCGTATATTGCCCTTTTTTCAAGTACGTTGTAAGTGACTTCAATTAGGATGTTTCCTTTAGACAGGATGGACAAGTTAATAATATGTGTCGCCTTTTGTTTGACAGAGTGGGCAAGTTGATCAACATGATTACCGTTTTGTAGGGTGAGCAAATTGATCTATTTTGCCTTTTTACATGGTCGGCATAAGTTACTAATGTACATATGTTGCCTTTTTTACGAGTACAAGGTGGGCACGTGTTTCTATGTTGCCTTTTTGCGCGGCGGCCAAGTTATTCTACTATGCCTTGCATTTTGACAGGTGCAATTTCCCATTGTGCAATTTATAGAGGATGGGCAAATAGAAACAATGCTGACTTTTCACAAGGCGTGGGCAAGTCTGCGGTCACATTTACAAAATAGGTAACAGCCCTCTTCACTTCGTAATTTGCTCCTAGATTTCACAAGGCAGATAATAAAGATGGTTATTTTTATCATACCAAAATTATGTAATATGAGGGCAGGGCCGTATTTATAAGGGGGATGGGCTAAGTGGGCAGCTTCGGGCCCGGTTCAACTGAAATATCGTAAACAAAAAGATATGCTTGTCGTTTGATATCATTACATAATCATTTGCGGATCATAATCGGATGCACTATCAATAGCCGCTTTAGCACAGAATGAAATTTAGAATGAGAGAAAGGGAAGACAAATGTTATTATCACGCCTCACTGATGCCGGGCGGTAACTCGGTAACTCCTCTTATGCTAATGTCAGTATGCACTGTGTGATTTGTGTAAGACCAAAATATTCGCTGGGAAGGAGGCTGTAGCCAAGATTGACCTCTTGGTGGCGTAGTTAAGACTTCGTCTCATCGCGCATTATTAGCAAACAATAGTCATTGACTTAACAGAGGATGTGAACGCAACCTGGTGATTCATTTATTCAACGTAGGTTGTGCGATCGTGTTTCGCACTCATTTCGACATTTGGAGCTACTGTATATCGTTCAACTTCTACCTCGTTTGAGATCTGCGGTTTTCGTGCAGTGTTCTTCGTTCTTTCGTCTCAGTTTTCTCATCAGTTTTCATCATAGCGAACAGAAGGATCAATTCATGCTACTCTTAACTACATGATTTTGATATTACTGTAAGTATTTGATTATTGCAGTAAGCTACAAAGAAGACAGCCGTACACGTGACACTCGAATAGTCCATCTGAATACGCTAGCGTTATAATATACATGCACGTCCGATTTATGACTCATGCAACTTCGCCATATCGCTTATGTTTTGAAGCGAAACGTGTTTACATAATCTTTGTCAAATTATGTTTTCGTGGGCGTTTTACAATATTGCTTTCTACGACTCATTTCAACTCCATTTTTGAATTAAGAACATGAAAAGTATATTTTTGTACTTGATAAATAAATGTGATGAGCAGTGGCGTACCGAAGGGGGGGATGCAGGGGATGCATCCCCCCCCGAAATTCGAAACTCTAAGTGGTATGAAAAAGGGAGAAACTTAGGCATACTGAGCATGTGAAAATATCGAGTGTCGGCTTTCGTAAACATTAATAAATCAACCTTTATTTTGAAATAAAAATACTCAATTTCAAACCAATAATACTTGATTTAACACTTGAATATATACCCTGTAAATTTCTATAAGTTTCTATCAATTTTGACTGTTGATCAAATTTCCTCTTTCATCCTTCACGATACACGGGTATGGGTATGATTATGTCATCGACAAATATGTGAAAGTCGTTAATCCTTTTCCCCTCCAAGTTCGTAGGTCGGAATTTAATGTATCTTTTCTGATATTTCTTGAAAGTGGGCGAAGAGTTCAGTATGCAGATGTAGTTTTGCTTTTATTGTCGGTAAATGAAATATTCAACACCTTAGTTTATCATGATAAAGAGGCGATTCAGCGAGAATCGTTGCGACTTCCTGTTGCGATAACACGTTTGGAGTTATTGGGATGCAATGTCCAGCGGCTGTTTAATCCATTAACTGAAGAAATGAGGTGAGTTTGATCCGTGCGTACATGTTTTGTTTATCACCACATTTCCAATCAACATGCCTAGGCCAAGTTTCTCGCGTTTCATTTGTTCATAGAAGCATGGCTTGACTTATAAGTAATTTAGTCGTAGCTACAGACAGATTCAGTTTATCACATTGACTTGCTGCAGTCTATATAGTGAACATTTCTATTTGTCAAATTACGGACTATATTTAACTGAAGGACATGTATGCTTATGAGTGATTTGCATTTTCAATGCAATAAAATGATGAAATCTCAATCAAGGTCGGTGATGCAATATACGGTACGGAGTAACCTCCACAGCGGCAACAGAGCCCTGCCGCTGCGTCGCTTCTGGTAGCAGATTCGACTTACTTCGACGTGACAACCCTCGGCCCCGGGAATCATTCCTGGGTGGTTGTCTTTGGCGGGAATGCGTTAGAGTAACGCTAACGAAGCAGTCGGAGGAAGAAAAACTCATGGGCTTAGATGCATCACCGACTAGGCCAATAGCAGTAGGATGTCCCCTAGTTAAGTTGGCCACCTTAACAAATTAGTCTGACTTTTCCGCCCCTACCTTGATCGGATGACCTGTCTGGGGGTAGTGCTGAATGCAGCGACTTCGACAGTCAGTGAATCTAACAGGTACCCTGATCGAATCAACCATTCGAGAAGGACCGACCTGATAGATGAGACGGAAGTTTAATGCTGCACTCAATTCGCCAGCAGCTCCGATCGTGAGAGGGTGGTTCCTTCTCACCTTGAGGGTAGTTAGGTTAAGAATTAAGGACCAAAATATACTTGCAAAATACACAAAAGAATAATGATCCGTTATCTAAAATGTATGAGTTAGTAAACGTATGATAATTTATCTGAACCTTACCTGTAATAGGTTTATCTGATGTCTGTAGCCAAGGCGTAACCCACTCTGAGGAAATGTCATTGACGGAAGAGTCGATTGCTGATTAGATAGGCCTACTAAGGAACGGTTGGATCAGATTACGTCAAAGAACCGTCAAAAGATCTTATAGAGAGAAGTGAAACGAGACGAAATGTGTTTGATTATTGTAATTCCTAAGTTTGTTAAAGTTACATAGATTTATCTTAAGATTTTGATGATTCAACGAAGCATGGAAATAATTCAAATAGGTTGATGAACTAAACATTTTGAGGAAAAAAGTCAATCACTTGAATCTGCTGGCCTACGTGAATATCAGTCATCATTATTGGCATTAATACGATTCACCCAAATAAGGTTAATTTTTTTATTAACACTGAATGTTTTATGATTGCAGCTATAAATGGAAAAAATTATTAAGGTTTTATTTTCTACTCTATTTATTGATCACCCGGTATATATATAACTTTCTAACAAATTTTAGTAGTAGGGATACTTTTGTGTTTGGCAAATATCATTTTTTTTCAGAATCTAATTTTGGTTTAGGTACCCCTGGAGGCTCTGCCCAAATTTTTATTTTTCATTTCAAAAAAGGCAGAAGGATGACTATACTACAGCATTTGTATTGTTTATCCATCAATGGTTTAAAACACAAATAGCTAGTTTCTATGGCATTTGTACAGAGGAAAGAATCGTATACAGATGTATGTAACATTGAAGCACTGCTAATCTCCAGAAAATTTACCCAGTGTCTTTAAAAGACATCGTCATGAGTGACGAGGCATCGTAAGAAGTCAAGAAAGTGTTTTACCTAGAAGCTCCGACGCCATTTGAGGAAAACGTCTCACGAATACAGAATATGAAAAGATAAATGCTTTGGAAAAATCATAACTATGATGGTAATAAGTCATTCTTTTTTTCAGGAAAGTGGAAATGCCTACAAGAAAGAGAAGAAATCAAGAAATTCAGAAGCGTTTGACGGAGGCTGGTAATGATTGTTCTCAAACTAAGATTTCCTGTTTCGTCAAAGTTACTAATGAACATCCAAATAAAGGAGGAGAATCTTCTCGTACTGGTGGTATCAAAACAAATAAAGTGGGCGAGGTTCCAGTTCAATCTTCTGAAATCGACAATCGATGTACCCCTGTTCCTTCGGCTGATTCTTATTGGGTTTACTGTGCAAAAGATTTCTCAGCAGATAATGAGAAAAAGAGTGAATTGTCTAAACGGAAGCTTTCGAGGGTTTGGTTAGATAAGTACGAATGGGCGGCTTATCACAGAGGAAGGAATAAAATTTTCTGCACAGTTTGTACAAAATGTAAATCACTACAATCCGGGGCCCGCATAAGTCCTTTTGTTTTCAGAGAAGACCATGATTCAGGATTCTCCACGTGGAAACATGTAGGAGAAAAACTAAGTGAACACAACGATAGTGCATGTCATCAGAACGCTGAGAATCAACAGAAAAGACGTATTTCCGAAGAATCTATTAAAACCCGACTGGACCGACAGATAAGCGTGAATGAAGAACTTCGTCGCGAAGGTCTTTGTGCGCATTTAGAAACGTTGAAGACATTGCTGAGACAAGGCATTCCGATTAGGAACGAAAATGATAATAATTCAAATTTGATTCAGTTCAACAAAGACAAAGCGCGATATTGTCCGGGGCTGGATAAGATAATAAAAGAGAACCGTTTTCTATCACACGATATAATCGAGGAACAAGAGACCATGATAGTTCTGAATGCCAGACGTGCTCATATGGACGACATAAATAGGAAAATGTTTTTTTCAATAATTGCAGACGAGGCATCAGATATTGCTAAGAAGGAGCAACTATCAATTTCAATTCGCACTTGCGATGAAGATTATACAGTTTCTGAAGATTTTGTTGGCATACGCGAGTGCGATGAAGGCTTAACTGCTGATGGATTATTAAAGAAAATCATCGATACCATGCGCATACTCAATTTACCTTATGAACGGATGGTAGCTATGACTTTTGATGGTGCTTCAACGATGACCTCCTTAGCAGGTAAATTGAAGGAAATTGTTAATTCGGACGCTCTTCATATACACTGCCTGGCTCATTCAAATGACCTAATTGTTAAAGAATCGTATGAATGCTCGGATATAATCAAGAAGGCATTGGATTTCTGTCAAATGATATATAACTTTGCAGGAGCATTTCCTAAACGTGTCAAGCTATTTGAAGACATACAAGAAGAGACACGCTCAAATTGTGAAAATGCTACATTTGTTCGTCTCAAATCATTATCAGTAACTCGATGGACCACCAGATCAAAGGCAGCATATGTTGTTCTCAATAAGATTCATGAGTTGAAAATCTTGTTGAATTCAATAGCTTCTGACATGTCATACAGTTGGGAGACTCGCGAAAAGTCGAAAGGAATAGTGAATCAATTGAGGGACACTTTTTTGATCGCTAGCATTAAGTGCTCATACGACGTGATCTGTATAATGGAGAATATTTCCAGGACTACTCAAAGATCTGATGTTAGTGCTCAAGAAGCGAATTTCGTCATCAACCTTGCGAAGCAACGATTCAAAGAAATGTGCTGCAATAACGAAGCTAGTAAGATATGGAGTCATGCAAAAAACCTACAAGCAGAATTAGGGGACGAAATGACAGATAGCATCATGGAGAGAAAGGAAAAGAGAAAAAGAAAACTGCCAGAAATATTGTCCGAAATGACAGACCTACCTGATATTGATACACCAGATACAACGTTCCAATCTTTTTCCCAGAAATATTTTGATTTGATCAATTTGATCGACGGAGCAATGCAGAGAAGATTCTCCCAAAATGATTTGAAAATATTAGAAGATATTGAAATAGCCCTGATAGACTCTGTAAATGGCAAGCTCGAGAAGGAATCATTTGACAAAATATTTCCAATTGTGTCCAGAGTAATGAAGCTTCAACAATCTCGCAAAGCAGAATTTGAAGAAGAACTAAAGGGTTTGCCAGTCCTCCTCAAAATGAGAAATGAACAGATCAAACCAAGAATAAAGACGGTTACAAAGGTATCAACAATTTGTGATATATTTAACGCAATGCCAATGACGAAAAAAGCTTGCAAAATTACCCACGACTTGCTGAAATATTATTGCACAGTACCCATGAGCTCAGCGACAGCGGAAAGAAGTTTCAGCGCGATGCGACGCCTGAAAACATGGACCAGAGCCAAGACTGGACCAAACCACCTTAACAATATCATGTTTGCAGTATTGCACAAGGATTACATGGACGATGTTAATATCCACACCGTTGCTGATGAATTCATCAAATTCAATGAAAAGAGACTCTCATACTTTGGACATTTCTGATCTGGCTCTTGTTTTTCTTGTTTATATCATTAGAGTTATCACAGGGGTTTTAGATTATATTGTTTGATATTTTGTACATAAATAGATCATGATGATTTGATCAAATATTTTATTTTTGAATATTTTCCGTATCAAAGCTGGACCGGTGTCGTGAATAATAATAACTTTACAGTTAAGTACACATTAAGAATATCAAGTTTAAGTCACTGTACGTAAGAGTGTATATAGAACCTACAATATATGATTCGATTTCGGTTATATCACATTTTTGTCATATTTTTAACTTCTCCTTACCGCTCCTTACTCTATAAGCCTCATATTTTCGCACGTTATTTCATCGGAATAGAGCCTACTTATAATATTGCTAAATCATGGCATTATGTTCATGCATTTGTTAAAAGAATCCTCTATATCAGATCATTTGAACTCCGTGTTCATTTAAGCAGAAGAAAAGTAATTCAAAAATCACATATTAAGTCAAAATTTTCAAATAAAAGTTTCCATACTTGAGATACAAATAAAGGTGCCACAAGCATCGATACCGATGCGAACATGCAATACTATGGACTACGGAACTATTCCTACAGCAGCTAATTGTTATTGCAAAGCGATGATTATCATGCTCCGATGTAATGAAATCAAGCTCGATCCACAACGTTCTACACCACGCCTAATATGGAAATCCGCGCGGCAGGGAAACTAGTAAGTGCTTCCTGGTCTATGGCTATATAATTTAGATAAATAAAGGCGCATAAAATAGTCCAATTTCTTGTATATAGGTGTGCATATGCAAAATGCCCTTTTTTTATCCTTGCCCATGCTTTTACGTGCCGGCATGCTTGATTATCACCCATTGAACGACATGATGCCAGAGAAGCATTTGTCTGGTCGAATCCGTGTTCCACTCTCTATCACCATGGGTAGATCAAATAGTTTTATTGTGTACATGTCAAAAATCTGCAATGGTGCATTTCACCGCTGATCATTTTAATCACAAGGTTTTTCCTATTTATCTTGCGACTGTATGCAGATTTTCATAATATGTGTCAAAATTAGGAAACATTGCGATCTACAGTGCATTTTTATTTTGTGCGCACATGTGTCTCTGCTGTACTTTGAAGTTATTAGTTTTGATTCTTTCTCGACTTCTCAAATTCGCGCAATACTGATAAGTAAGTATTGTGCCTTATAACAATATGTAATGTACACAATGTAGCCTACATTGTGCTTATTATACTTGTTGTGGCTTACAGCTGCATCATGATAGATTTTGAATTTCATTCTCCGAAATGTGATCTTTAGACCTCCATTCTGTCCTACGTCATCTTGCAAGTATTCGCAATTTTCGTGTACTTCTTCACAAAATATCATATTCGTCCTGCGAGACGGCTCTTACCTAGAAGATCATCCAACAAATATGCAGCACAAAAACGATTAGTAATCTAAGCAAGATTTGTTCAGCAAATTTGCGGATCCTCTACCTCGGCTAGGCCTTTGTGGAACAATTGCATTGCAGATGACTGCAGCTGCAATTGCATGACGAAGCATTTTGTCTTATATTGCACAATGCTCTCATGATCAGTCAATTCCGTTGTAATTTCTTCAAAACTGCATAAATGCGCATATCTCACATTTGGAAACAATTCCGACTGCATCTCCCATAGACATTGAACATCAACAACTAGGTCTAGACCGGACAGCTCCTATCCGGTTCACTGAAATTCGTGGCAAGGTCATTTGGTCGACCAAGAGAGGCTATAATTCAGATTTTTGTTTTAAGTTATTAAACTAGCTGTCCGCCAACTCAAGTTTTCGATATTTCTTGGAATTGCGAATTAATCATTTCTTCAAAATAATTCATGTGATATTGATTATGTATGATTCAATCGGACACCAGTAGTCTTTTGTGTTCTGTCTTGCTCGCACAATTGGAAAGTTTCTTTTAGGCGCAACTTTCCTCCGAATATTACGTGACTGATGTGGCTACTGCAATCAGGAATATTGCAAGATAAACATATCGTAGTATAAAGATTACAGTGCCAGTATTGACTTGTTGCTTTTTCTTTCTTAAACTTTGTGCTTGGTCTTGCTTCGTACCTTTCGGTTCTTTTTGGAAATTTAATGTTTTCTCATGGGAATCAAACTCATTTTCTAGATAAAATCGACTCCGAAACAACCAAAGTTAATAAAAATAATTTGACCGCTTCATTATTTGCTATGGATGATTTCTATTCTATATTTATGAGGCAATTTTTACGGTCCCCTCCGGTGTAACAACCACTGCCACTCTTTTGACCACTTTTTTTGTTTTTGTGATTATCTGAAATTCCTCGGCATAGTTCGGTCAACTTCTGAAGCGTGTTTTGTCTCTGAAGATGAAAGCATTCAACCACTACGACGATTTACTGTCACTTTCCCACTTGTCAGCATGTTTTGCTTGCAAAGTCATGTCAAGCAAAACTGAGGTTTCTGAAAAGCAGAAAGCCTCACACTAGACAGGAGGCTTGCTGTTGTTGGCATGATGCAGTAGCTTTGTAGCATGCAAGTAACAAAATTTTTAAATGGACCAAAGGTAACAGGAATACTATTGAAAAAAATATGTCGAAATAAAATAAAATGTATTCAAGATTGCCACCCAAATAAAATATCTAGAACCGGGAAGTATTCCGCTATCACCCTGGATTTCCCGATGCCATATCATGTCCAGTACTATAAACAGTAATCACAGGCTTGTATGTAATTGTACATGTACAATACATTTCATTACCTGTTCATACCAATTCATGAGAGAGAGATAGCTTTCATCTCAATAGTCAACCAAAATTCTAAGCTGATTCTGCAATTTTATTTCTATCATTGGCCCAGAGCGTGTTTTTTGGAATGATTCATATTAAGGCTAAGCGCTAGCCTCACCTCGCACCGATAAACCGTTCGATGCACTGAAAATTGTAAAACGTTACAACGAAGCATAAGTTAAAGTATAGCCGACATGTAATTTCATTCATATTCTCATTTGTTCTATGATGGTGAACTAAGACTTCAAATTCTTAAAAGTGTGATCCATATTTTGCAATTTAATGCGAATTTTATGAAGTACCAGGAAAATTCTTTGAGCACTAAACAATATGACTCATATCTTTTTATTTAATTTTGCCAAAACTTGCAAATGGTCCTCATCATGTATACGCATCCCGTGTGTCACTATGATAGCTGTAAAAGATTTTTTTAAACCAGATCTAATCAGAAGTATTGGAGATGTGGAATAAATAATGGTAAAAGTTAAAATGACTAAATAGCTAGGTCATTGGTTCATGAAACTTTGGGTTTTTAATAGATTCTTTTTAAATGCACATAGGCCCTAAATTCTTTCACCCGGCATCCAAAACATCAATGAAGAGTTTCTCAAGCAAAACAAAGCACTCTCTCTATCTGAGATGCTACGATGTCATTCGGGGGGATCTCTGGACCCACGGATGCTACGATACATCCTAGCAAGATGGGCAAGTGCAGGGTATGGAGTACCGGTATTCATTAACGGAATACTCACTATGAAATTCCGAATTTCTGAGATCGCGGTTTTTGAGATTTCGTGGTTTAAAATGATCTATCATGAACTTGAATTATCTAAAGTACGTCTACTTATAATGTCAGATATAGTATTGCTATGCGTATCACAATTATACGATGAATACAGGAAACATGCCATTACTGCAGTTGAAAACTGAAGGTATTTAATTACTTGGAAAATCAAGCGTTAGATGTAGAGCAGCTTGGTTCTCTTCATTTTCTAAATACAACACAAAAGCTATCGAACTCCCTATCCAATTAACAGGTAAAAATCTCAGGTCCACGATCTCTAATTTGGTCCGACTGTCCTTCAGCCTGTTTTAAGTTGAATTAAAGTCCCAGTAAATTAGTCTGTGATTCTAGACAATTTCTGACTCAATTTTAGATGAGGATTTTCAGTTTTTAGTGATCCTAGAATAAGCTAAGGTCTGCTAAGTCAAAAATGCCTAAAACACAAGTTTTGACTTAGCAGACAGTCGCTTGTAAAGATGATTTTGACTGGGTTTGCCGCTTTTGAAGATGATTGGTGCAAAAAACGATTCAAGGATCAGACGTTTTAATACGTTTCATGTCCATATAGATATGTCTCACAATGAAAGCATTAACATCTGAAATAAGATTTCACAGAATTAAGCCTACATCATGAAAGCACATTTTCAATGTGCATATGTAAATATCTCACCCAAATCAACTTGTATTAACTGAATGCGACTAATCAATAAATTGATACAATATTTCTAGACTAGCCTACGCTACATCTAGATTATTGAACATGGCGTATAGGCACTTTATAACTTTGTTAGTAGATGTGACTTACATGTGTTGCTTTAGACATAAATTTGATTAAAAATCATACTGATTCTGTTCTTGCTGTACAGGGTGTTTCACTTACTTGGGCCGCTCTTCGAATGAATATTGAATCATGTTTCTGCATGTCTATTGAAAGGCAATTATTGATTTGATTAGTTGCTGTCATGAATGAAATGATGAGGGAGTTAGATATCTATGATTTTCACGAACACAATGAAATTTTTAAATTCAGTTAGATTCTACTCTCATCATAACGACAAAAGCACGGCACAGCATCACTTTCAACACTCGAGATGAAAGACTTCACAAATGAAGAGATCGTGACCGTTGTCTCGTATGCAATAACTTTTGATAATTGTGAAGAAGCACTAAGGCAATTCACCACAAAATACAACAAAGAAGGACCCCACATCAGGACATTACGCAAATGGCGTCAACGTTTTTTAGAGACCCTATCCGTTCATCCAAGGAGGAGTGGGGCCGATCAAAGTCATCGCAGTGTGTCGGATGAACAGCGTCAATCCGTGATAAATTCATTCATGATGAACCCTGCAGCTCTCAACGGCAGGTGTCTCGCGAGGTTGGCGTTTCCTTGCCATCGGTCAACCGCATTCTCAAAAGCGAAGGTCTTCGACCATGGAAGTTCACTCCAGTTCAGTAGCTGAAAGACACGGACTATCCAAAGAGACATTTCTTCTGCTCTCAAATTATTCAGGCGAAGAAGAGCGTCCGAGTTGGAGCAACAACATCGTCTTCAGCGACGAGGCCAGCTTCCACCTTAACGGCAGGTGAACTTGCACAACTCTTATTATTATGCCTCCGAAAATCCGCGATTGACGACGGAAAAGCCCATGAAGTCAGCAGCAATCACTTTCTGGGTGATGATCTCGCATCAACACGGACTGACCTATCGTGTGATCCACGGCACTGTTAATTCTGAAAACTACGCCTCTTTACTGGAAGAATGTGTTGTTCCCTTCATCCAGCCAAGGAGATCGCTGATATTTCAACAAGATGGTGCTCCTGCGCATTTCTCATTGCTGTGCGCGGGCCGTTTTGGATACCAAACTCCGCAATCGATGGATTTGTCGGGGTAGCTCCTTCCTTGAATGGCCTCCTCGCAGCCCTGATCTCACGATAAATGATTTCTGGCTGTGGGGTTGTGTTCGAAACAGTGTCTACGGTGCACCAAGACCAACGTCGTTGGAAGAACTGGAGTCAAGGATATCCGATTTCTTAGACAGAATAGACATTCGTGAAGTGCCGAAAGTGCAATGATTCTTTTCGGAAGCGGTGGTGCCGACTGTGTTACTCAAATAATGGCCGCCACATCGAAGTAATATTGCTGATTTTATTGTTGAATTACATTAATGACTCATTTTGTCATGTTTTTCATGATTGTTGTCTCAGAAGACAAGGCGAAAGCTTAGATATATTCATCCAAAGAGCGGCCCAAGTAAGTGAAACACCCTGTATGTTTCACATGGAGGTCAGTGTATATGTATTGGAGTTGAAAAGCTCCACTCCGGTGATACAGGAGTTCTGATGCAAACGCTGACTCTGGATCTACACAGCGACAAGCGGGGAATTAATCTAACCAAAATAGCAATCTGAAATTTCAGCTTGTTTCTGCAGACATACATGTATATGATGGTGATAAATCGCAAGAATAGAGTTTTCTGTGGTATTTTGTTTTCGCCTACTTGGACATCAGTGCAGCAAATAGCTGTTGTTAAGCAAAGATTTAAGCGTGCGTTTGTCTTTCAAAAGCAAGGTGCTGTATAATTTTTTAAAGACCAACTTCTACTTTCAAAATTCTGAAAAGCACTGAACACATCTCCAACAAAATCACGGACTGTCATATATTGACAACATAGATGACCACTACAAATGAAACCTCAAGATTGTGAATTGGTCATGAAAGTACTGATTGATAACATGTATACATGGTTTTGATGATAGCTAAGTCTGTAAGCTTTTGCATCTTCCAAAATCTCTGTTACACTGAGACTGGAGATTCGAACTCCAGATGCATGAAGACCGACAAGATGCTGATAGATGGCAATTGATTATCTCCTACAGGCGTAATTGTTTGAATAGTACGCCAAGGAGCGCCATTGATTGCTGCATAGGCAGATAAGTAATACAGGAAACAAATTATCTACAAAAAATCGCTTAAAGATAGGAAATGAGTTTGCCATGCTACAAGAGTCACTAAGTTCTTCAAAACAACTTAGAAGACGATGAAAAACAAAACAGCCTTTCAAGACACACTCTGATGCTTATTTCTTTTTATACTGAGTTATTTTGAGTTATCTAGAGCTACGAAACATGAGGCGTGGCAATAGAAGAATGAAAAATAGTGGGCAGGCTCATCCAGTGAAATATGCACTGCCTTACTGAGTTTACATGATGTCTGACTTAGCTTTTTGACATGTCTTTACAAACATATCATTACATATTGAGTATTTTGTCAGCCACTATGTGTGGGACCCCGCTCGTCTCGGTTGAGTGTTCAGGTCAGGGGTCGCTTGTTTTTTTCTCGCCTGGATTATGGAAGTGTAGTCGTTACTGGAATTCCCGAGATTCAGCAGAGGCGACTGCAGGCTACTCTGAATGCATCCTTTCGACTGCTTTGCTCTCCAGAATTTGGTGTAAGTCTGCCCCCCCCTCATGAAGGATCTTGGTTGGCTCAAGTTCCCAGACCGAATGGACTACAACTCAAGTTGCCTCATCCATCGCTGTCTGCATGGGAACGGACCATTCTGTTTGACTGAATCCCTGGACTTGGCGACTGAGAACAGCCACAAAAGAAAATTGCTCAACACTCGTAGCTTCTCCCTTCTCGTGCCTCCTACATCTCACAAGACACTTGGGGATCGATCGTGGTCTGCAGCTGCACCTCTAACGTGGAACCGCATCCGTCAAGGAATCAGGGACATTATGAATTTTGCCTCTTTCACGAATGCTCGGAAAGCTGATTTTCTATACCGCATTTCCTAACTTTTCTGTCTAAATGTTGCTTTTTATTTTACTTTGTGTACATGCTTTTGTTAATGTGGCCTTAATGTCACTGACGATGACGAAACGGCACTAAAAATAAAAAATCGTGCTCTTTCTCATTGCTACAATTAACCACCGTGTATAGCTTCAGTTATAGTGCATCATTAGTTCACTTGCAGTTCACGGTGTAGTAGCATCATTGTAGTTATATGATTTACCTCCACTTTTCCAATTTTTATCCATCGACTTCCTATTGTTTTATAGGATCCATTTTTAAGTTCAACATATGGTGACCATTGTCCTCTATTTCCAATAACAGCATCTGTAGTCGGTACAGACGATATAGACGCCTGTTTCGAGTGTTTGCGGCAGCGTTTGGAATCCAAGCAAGTATAGTATGCTAACAGTAAGAATGATTAGTGTTACAGGCCTCAAGATTTAAATTTTTACCACTAATCGTGCCAAAGCTGATCAATTTCAATTCGTTGCCACCATAAAGTTCCATTGAGGTCTTTTAACTGATTGATCCAATGCCTACAAAAGCATTACACTTGTGCGTTTGATGATTAGAGAACTCCATCAGTCCTCATCAGGACTGTTTTAACTTATGACATAAATAAGCAAGCATTATAGCTGTTATAAATGGCTGGTGGGATGATTTTCATCATCGTATGAGAATTGATGGATTACTGTCATGAATGTCTCAAGCCTGATCGAAAAAAATTGATCTAATGCGATGATGATATGTAGACTGCACATATTTAGTTTCTTCGTTTTCTCTGATAATAGCTATGTACAGGGGGGACATTTCATCTACGAAAGGATCATCTCAGCTGATGTGCAAGGTCGTTCAAGGTCAACGTTTAAAATATTAGAAATATTTACTTTTGTTTATGTATTGCAACTTACTTGTGGTTCTACGCTAGGAGCTACTGTAGTCTTTATAGCACTTACCATTAACGGGGGCGTCGATCCGGGCGAGTCGTCGTCGGCCTCGTCCTCCCAGCGTACACGCAGTCGCCGAGGTGAAGCGGTGCCTATACTAGGCGGGTGTCTCCACGGGCTTGCCGGTGGGTCGATCTCCTTAACGGTCGGCTTCCGCCGAGGCGAGTCTCCCGATTTGGTTCGGGGTAATTCTCCCGGCTGTCGTCGGGGTGAAGAAACAGCAGCCTCAGAGTCTCGTAGCTCCGGTTTAATGACTAGCTGCTGCGCGCGGGAAACAATCTCCTCCACTAGAATAGAGATGTCATCATCGTCAATAAATAAATCATCACATTCTGCCATGTTGCCCAGAATTGCTAGAACAAGCAATCCCGACCAAGATCACAAAAACTCTGCTCACCTGAACATTGCTAGCAGGTAAGTAAAAACAATTCCCGCGAAAAGTACAGGCAATTAAAAAAGTAGTGCAGTAAAAGTCAATAAAATTAGTTCACTTAAACACCCTTACCTTACAGTAACAAAAAATTGTAAATAATTATCTAAGTAATGTTATGGAATAGTATTAGTAGTTTATAGTAAATGTCAAATAATGAGCTCATGTTTTGAAATTATCAGATGACGATCTAAACATGAATATATCGCAAAACTATGGAATGGACTATTTCGTAATTGTTTAATCGAAGCCAGTCATTACGGCTGCATTTGAAATTGTCAGTCTTACTATAAGATTTGCTTATGGTGGAATCAGAATGTGTGCATCAGCAATTGCTTTAAGTAACTATTTCAGCAACTGTGCACTTAATGGCGATGTCACTTTCTTACGAGTGACTGACTACCTCAGGGGGGAGAAATGTGGTAAGTGTTCCTATAGGGTCGTAAGACTCATTATTAACAAGTACCAAGTAGATAACGAGTTAAACTAAAAATATTCAACATGCTCGAAGCTTTTTCAAATATTCAATGAATATTCCTGAATCAAGTGCTGAAATGTAACTGAAGGGGTATTTGGCTTGACATTTTGAAGGAAGCACACCGAGTGGAATGGGGTTTCAAGTAATAACAGATTGAAGTTGACTCTGACGTTGGTTCGGGTTTGGTTCTCCCTCCTCCTCCACTTCCTACCTCGCATGGCCTCCTGCTGGCTGTCTACAACACAAATGAAATGGAAAAAAGTTAACTGATTACGAATCCTTCCAGCTGTATTACACTAATAGACTATATGAGGGATGCGGAGTCCCTGAGTCCTATCAGTTTTGCTGGAGTCGGAGTCCTATCAAATGACTCAAAGATGTCAACTTTCTTCATCAAACAAAAGTTCAGTCGAGACAGCATTGTATGCAAAGCTTGCAAAAGTTGAGGGAATGAACCGTGATAGTGAAAAAAGGATTGTCCTTTACTCGGTGATTCAGTAGAGAAGACAAGCCTTCCTGACCTTGATCACACATATGCACCAAAGGCCACATCAGAGACGAAAATGAAATGCTAGTTTGTTTTGAGAACATTGCCTCTTACCCTTACGTTAGATCGTGTGTAATGTCTCCCCCAAAGCGCATATTGAAATCGAAAGTGCACTCATATTTTTTGAAGGATGGGGGATTTACCTGCCTGGTAGAGACTGGAGAAAACCGTGTATTGCATACATCAACAAGATGGGAGGAGCCGAGTCGCATGCTTCCAACTTAAAGCGACATTTGATCAATTTTCACCCGAAAATGATTGATAATTGATCTATCAATTATCACTAAATATAGGTTCAGGTAAGTCTATAATGATCTATGATGTAGGTTACCAGTCAATTTTTCAAAATAATCTTTACATACTTGACACTCGGAGTCGGAGTCCTATTAAAATGATAGGACTCCGCATCCCTGGCCTATATCCGAACAATCTACGACAAAAATGATCTCAACCATTCCAATCCTCATCCTCTAAACCAGAATTCATCCGCAGTGACTTCCAGGCTGTGCTTCAAACGCTGTTGTTGCAATGATTTCAGGTAGATTGAAGTTTATTTAAGAAAAATGTAGATGACATTAAATTATGCTTAAAAGACACAGTTAGCATCGGGGTTGCTAAATGTGTTCGGGAAAAGTCATTCTGCAGTTGGGGTAAGCTTCCCCGAACACCAAGAACACTATTCAGTCATATAGGCGCATGATTCATTTTCGCGACATCATTGCATGCCGTTAGTCAGATTGTCATGTTAGATCAAAATCGTCCTCATGATCGCAGTTAATTATTTCTACTGAATGCTTTGTAATTTCCAATGGTCCCTTTTGGGCAAGTTGATCTTTAATATATAATCTGTCAGTGTTCAGTGTCATTTCAATGAAATGACTAAACATAAGGCATATCTGATGAAGTTGACAACACTACACCATTTCCATGTCTATTTCAGATATTTCCAAAACAATTTCAGATATTTCCCAATGAATTTCAGATATCTGTCAGATAGTCCGGCAGCCAGCACGAGTTTCTGCAGGGAACGAGGCCGAAAATGAGACTTTCACAGGATGATGTACTCCCTATGCCTACTACGAATTCGTGCGTCTGCCGAGTTCTAGTGAGTTCCTCTTCTTGTCAGACATGTGCTATAATCATGTTTCTGATCGGCAATGTATGTGAGAATGTGGTTAAATGTGGACAAAGTTGCTCAAAATGTTTGTGTTTGCCGACATTAAGAGGCTCGCCAAATCGAAATGTGTTTAGCTTTATGGACAGGGGTGCATGAAAATGAAAGGATATGACCTGAAGACATTCCATGTCAAAAATTATGACTCTGGGCTTAGTACTTTTCGTTTTATCAGAGAAAACATAGAAAATTTCATTTTAACCAAAAACTGCAATCTGCATCTCATTGGATTTACATGTGTTTTTCTTTGATCCTGTCTGACAAGAAGAGGAACTCACTAGAACTCGGCAGACGCACGAATTCGTAGTAGGCATAGGGAGTACATCATCCTGTGAAAGTCTCATTTTCGGCCTCGTTCCCTGCAGAAACTCGTGCTGGCTGCCGAACTAAGAGGCTCAACTGTGAAAATATCTTAAAATCCATCTGGAAATGTCTGAAATTCATTTGTATGGATCTGAAATAGAAACTGAAAAGGTGCAGTATCACCGGCTTGTCAAATTTCTTACTGTGCAACTGTATTTTTAAGTCGAAGTTTTTTAAAATCTAGTTCTCTCGCTTGTAGACGATCTGTTTAGATGTCTTGCAATCATCTTATACCGCAAAACTTTTGACAGTTTTGAAGTTTGACTCAAATTTTTAATTACTTGAAGGTAGAAAAAATCAAGACAATTGATATCAAAAGTTGCATCTGCATTAGTGTACCATGCTTACAAGGAATTACTACTATCAAACATTTGCTTCGGTACTATATTTAACGAAGGAATTTTTCAAAGATAAATTCAAAGCTCCACGTGGATGCAAATCCATGCAAAAATTTGCATGCCATGTGTTATTCTTCCGACTGGTCAAGATGTTATGCGGATTACAATTCGAATCAACTAGTCTCCATTTCATTAGCGAGAAAACGATAGACATCTTGTCAAACGGTGTTAGTGGTGAAAACTGTGCCCTACTAAACCTGGATAGGTACATCGATGGGTACATGTAATAATTTAGTGTTATCAATAGGAACATGTACGTTTCTCCTCATGGATAGGAACAAGTATGACGTCTGTGTTATGGATAGGTACATTCGTTTGAGTACATAATGTTTCGGAACATGTATTGGCGACCTTGTATGGATAAGTATTGAATAGGAACATGTTTGAGGTTGGTTATAGTACTTGGATACGTACTGATAGGCGTATGTTGCTTGATTCTGAATGAGTTTGTTCAATTGCGACTATTGTGACCATTGCAACCATGGTAATCATGATGACAGTTTCATTGATTTTCATATGCAAAATTAAGCTATATATATGTGGTAGTTGCTTGATGACATGAATAATGATGGCTAGTTTCCCAACGTCATGGATTGTTGCAAGAGCCATAGAAACTGTCACGAACCTAAATGAAAATATCAAAGCTGGTGATTTAGTTGAACGACTAATGGATCTAGATGAGCATGCCATGAATAACAACTTGGATCGTAGGTGGATAGAGGATTTCTCAATGATATATCATCATCATCATCATCATCATTTATTTTCGTCAGCATTTTTCCCTCTTGCGAGGGGTTACTGACGTTCGCACCACGCTGACACGCCATTCCTCCATCTCGCTCGATCACTTGCATCTTCTGCTTTCAGACCAGCTCTTTTGCACTCCCTCAGCGCCATGCTCTTCCACGTGGTTGGTCTTCATCTTTCTCGTCTTCCCTCCTTCTCAAAGGTCCATGCTTTCTTAAGTGGATGTGTATCATCTCTTCTCAGGATGTGACCCATCCATCTTAAGCTACTCCTTTTCACCACCTCAACAACCGTCTCCGTCAAACCCAAATGCTTCATTAATTCGTCAGTGCTCTTTCTGTCAGCAAGTTTTACTCCGCACATTTTTCTTATCATGGCTCGCTCTGTTCTTCGGAGGACACCCTCTTCCGCAGATCTTATATTCCATGTCTCTGAGCCGTAGGTCATGACTGGCCGGATACATACTTTATAAATTCTTCCTTTTAGTCTGTTAGTAAAGCGTCTTCCACATAGTACTGATGAGAGCTGATTAAACTTCATCCAACCAAGACGGCATCTTCTGTCAATTGCTATCTCGCATCCACCACCACTGATGATTGTGTCACCGATGATAAACAAAGCGTTCCACCTTCTCAATACCCTTCATATACTCTTCATTCGTGCTGTTCATTCTTACTTTCCCGTCACTTCGCTGACACGACTTACAGACAAATCCATCTCCTTTTGGTCTTCGTGAATCTCTTTACGCTGCGCACCTGGCATGTACCCACTTTCGACATGAATTACATCGTGCAGTAATTTTCTCATTACACGCTTGCGGCACACTCCACACGGATCTTGCTTGGCCTCATCATTACTTTTTTGACCACCACTCGCTCTCAGTCACCTTCGTTTTCTTGATGTTTACTTTCAGACCTTTTGTTTTCGAACACTTTGCTTCCAGTCATTGAATGCAATTTCCAAACTCTCCATAGAATCCGACATTAACACCAGATCATCAGCGTACAATATATTCCATAGCGCCTCCTTTCGAGCAGATTCAGATAAGACATCCAGAACAGTGGCGAAGAGCAGCGGTGAAAGAACAGAACCTTAGATGAACTCCTACTCCATACGCTAAAGACTGTCCGACAAACTCGCACTTCTGCCAAACTTGATTTTCGTCACTGGATGCTCGTTACCTACAATTTCATAACTGGCCTTGGACTAGATATTCCGCGGCACTAGGAGTTTTCTGAGTGCCCAAGCGATCACTGGTCGAGGGGAGACCCTGTCAAAAGCTTTCTCAAGGATCAACAAAGCCATGATTAAAGATCCTTTTTCTTCTCGATGGTAGCTTTCTTGCATTCTTCTGGCGATAAAAATGGCATCAATCGCTTCCTCTCCACAGGCATGAATCCAAACTGTATGTCGCTGATGTCAATGATGCTTCAAAGCTTTCGTTCAAGCACACGTTCGACAACCTTCATACAATGTTCTAACAATTTTATACCCCGATACGAACCACATTCCATTCTGCGACCTCTGCCCTTCTGTAAATCGGTACATAGGGTGCTCTCCCTCCAATCTTTCGGTATGCTGGCTCCTTGCAAGATTTCATTTGTAATCTGGTGCATTCACTTCCAAACCGTGGGATAGAAGCAACTAGGTGTTCCTTCACAACAGCGGTAGGGGGGCCCTCCAGATTTGCCATTCTTCATACTCCTCAATGCTTTTCCGATCTCCTCTTTTTCAACCTTGAAAATTGGTCCTTTCATAACTACATCTGCTTCCCAACCATGCCATCCCAACTGTTCTCTTGGTTCATGATGCTCTCCATGTGGTCTATCCACATTTTACTTTGCTAATCTCTTCAAAAACGATCCGCCCTTCTTTATCCTTGAGGCATCATACATTCATTTTATGTCCGCTGAATCTCTCTTCATCATTCGAAGTTTTGTAAAGATGTTATGGACGGGTTTCGTTCGAGGGTGTCATTAGCTCTTTCTCTGTTTCGTTTTTTCATAGCTGTTTGCAATTGTTTTCTTCACATTTTTCTTCGCTTTTTTGTACTTCACATGAGTGCTATCTCCGTTTTTTCCAATCGAACCCACTCTCTAAATGCTGTTTTCTTCTCTGCAATTGCTTTTTGAACGCTTTTGTTCCACCACCAAGTCTCTCCGTGCTGTGGTTTACCTTTGCTGATGCCGCAAACTTCTTCAGTCGCTGCCGAGACGCATTTCTTGTACTTCAACCAGCCAGGCATTGATGGATCACGGTGCCACAGGTCATTCATCTTCTCCTCAAATTTTGCTTGAGTTTCAGGTTCATACGTAAATTTCCATGTCTTTGGTTTCCTCTCCCAAAAACCCCGTCTTTCTTGTTTCTACGAAATACCCGATACGTCATCACCGACTAAGCTTATGCTGCAGCTCTCCAAGGGTATGACTCGGACTCTTTAGAACCTTCTTTCCAGTGAATTACATATTTTGCCAACAAGCATGCTATTTGTCAAATCTGTGACTGAGAGTACTCGCTTGCGGGCGAATTGTAAAAGTGTTGTTTTTTTCTTCGCATGTTTTTTCGCTTTCTCTTATTCTTGAACCCCGTGTTTGGTAACGAGACAGCCTTCTGAACTGAGCACAGAAATTCAAGAAGCCTTGCAACGCCTCGCTGTTACGTTGTATCCAATACTGAAAAACACCATGTAATCCGCTTCATATCCGTGCCATCTACATTTGCTACAATATGACCGTTGATGTTCGCCGACGACAAACAGAAATTCTCCCGCGAACCAACCAGTGCAAACCTAATGGATAGGAGTCGTTATAAATACCTCATCTTTCTCTGATATTCAGGCCGTCCAGCTTGGGGGACGTAACAGCTGTTGACACGTACCACTGTCTTGCCCGAGAGAAACGAGATAGCACAATTACATGATTCTTCCACTTTTTTCTCGCTTGACTTCTAACAATTTCCATCCAATCAGGCTCTCTTCCGCTTTATCTAAATCTCCATCGGTACTCCGCCGTTTTTCTCCATTCCACCAAAATTAGACTCTTTTACCTTTGGGTCCAACAAATCTAGAGCTGAGTTTACCCTTTTCGCACTCTCGTTTCTTGAAGGACAGCAGATGTCAACCATCTCTTCCTCACTTCGTCAGCACCTCCATTAATTCTGCCAAACCATGGAACATACATTCCATGTTCCGATCCTCAGCTTTTTTTTCTGTTCGGCACATCCGATCTCAGTTGATCGTTCATATGGCGGTACAAGACGCTTGGCATCGTAATGGTGGGTTTGCACTTCCTTTTTATAGTATGCTGTGTGCCGCCCTCACGGCAACCTACGGGCTGGTTGCTGCCCTTTATTTCTTCTTGCCATCATGATGCTTATGAAGCGAATGTTTTCATGGCCGGATGCCCTTCCTGCCGCCAACAGTTTTGTCAAGCTGGAACTCTTAGATGAAAATAACTTAAAAGTCTAACAGATTTAATCAGGTCGGGTTTTTACTCGTGAGGTTTCTCCATCTCTAGGCTGACTGCCGCTTCTCTTACGGCTATTGAGGCCCGCCGTACCATACTAGCTCCTTCTCTTGCCACATCACCGATCATCCTACTCTCAAAACGGACCTCGACTTGGCACATAGCACTTCAAACGACAGGAGTGGGAGACCTGGACTACCAACGGGACTTATCCGGATTGGTGCCCCATCGGGCCAGGTCCTGGTGGTAAGGTTGTGCTCTCCTCCTCCTGACGTTGGCCTCCGCTTAGCTTTATGCTGAGTTCTCGCCACACACTCTTTTTAATTTAAAACTTAAAGTTAAGATTAAATCTCGCATCTTAAAATAACGATGTCATAGATTTACCAGGTGCCATTTAGCTCTCGGCCCGTTGTTGGTGTGAGACTTACACCAATGTTTATATGTGTAATGATATTGAAATTCAGGAGGATGGTGGAATTGGGAACAGATCTGGACGAAGTAAGGAGGTGAACTATTTGCAAGTGATTATCAAACCGAAGAAGTTTTCTATAACCAAATAAAAAGTTGACTTATCAGAAGGAAAAATTAGAAGAAGATGACGTTTAGAGACTTCGTTATGTGATTTCGGAAACTGTATTATGGAGTTGTTTTTCAAAGGGAACGATCCCTTACTCTTTTTACCATGTTCGTCATATTACTGTGTTCTACTTACTATGTTATACCATTTCCTTGGAAACGGATATTTTGTCCCCAACCCATCTGTCCACTTCAGGACGTAATTTTCAACGGCCTTGGTATAATCGTTGTTGATAAAGTCATTCATGTACGTTTGTTGATTGGTCAACTATAGTGTCTTTTGTGTGGAGATTTCTATATAAGGAGGACATTGTTACTGTTGTTTATTTCTAAGCATAATTTTGAGGCTAATACAATGGTTTCCAATCGCATGTCGTTCGCACTATCCTATATTCCCATTTTCAATTATTTACCGATGTCAGCTCCCCTCCTCTCATCTTTTCCCTCTCCTTTTCAACCGACCGGCAATATGATTCTATTCTGCCGTAAATATAACTCGGCTATAAAGCAGATTTGCTTGGATTTTGATGAGGATAATAGTTTAAGCCTCTATTTCCGCGTGCACGAAGAGGACGTTGTGTGGTGCAGAGAATGCTGATGAGGAAGTCGGTGAACAACGCTTCTTACAAGATCGTGCAAGATTTTTGGTCATATGATAGCTATTTCGTCCCAAACCTAGCTCAAAACTGAGATTTTGCCGGAATTACTCTCGCTGCCACTGCAGCAGGTATCCCTAGCGAAATACAAAACACTTGTCTCCATGACATTTATCACCTTGCTGCTACTTTGGACGAGATGGGGTGAGAAATGTTAAGAATTGGACTTGTTCACTAGGACCCACCATCGCAGTAAGCCATCAATGTGGCTGCTCAAAGGACTAATTCTGAAGTATAATAAAAAATTTTGCGGGCATTCAACCACGCCAATATACTAAAGACTTTCCATTCAAAGCCATGTCACTCAAGAAACGGCACTAAAAAAATAAAAAATCGTGGTCGTCTCTCATTTTGCTACAAGATTAACTCACCGTGTGTAGCTTCAGTTATAGTGGCATCATTAGTTCACTTGCAAATTCATCTGCGAGATCGTGTAGTAGTATCATTGTAGTTATAATGATTTTACCCTGCTCCGCAGACTTTTCCATTGTTTCATCGCATCGGCTTTCCTATTGTTTTATAGGATCCGCATTTTTAAGTTCTCTCAACATAGTGGTGACGCCATGTGCTGTCCCTCTATTTCTCGGGGACTGAACAACAAGTCTGTAGTCGGAAACAGACGATATAAACGCGTTTTCAAGGCGTGTTTGGACTATCCTAAGCAAGTATAGTATGCTATAAACAGTAAGAGATGTTTAGGTGTTGCAAGGGTCTCAAGATTCCAAATGTTTTTATACGCACAAATTGTGCTCAAAATGCTGATCCAACTTTTCAATTCGGTTGGCCAGCCAAGTAAAAGTTCCCATTGAAGTCCTTTTAACTGATTGATCCATATGACCTACAAGACAGCACATTACCACTTGTGCATTTGATGATTAGAGAACTCTGCTATGCTAGTCCTCTCATCAGGACTAACGTTTAAACTTATGACATAAATAAGCAAGCATTATAGCTGTTATAAATGGCTGGTGGGCATGATTTTCCATCATCGTATGAGAACTGATGGACTTTAATTGTGTAATAGGTTTCTTCGCTTTCTTCTTGATTTAAATCAGCTATATACAGGAACAAACCAAAGGGTGCTTTGCAGAAACATATTGTATAATATCAAAATAGTTTCAACTGTTTAAGAACAAGAAAAAGCATGGTCAGGACATAATGTTGGTTCTGTTAATTGCACTGACATTGACCCAACTGTCAGCAGTCTAGAACCAGATGATGTCACTTAGCTGTTCGAATGTTCTGTGGTAATCTCCTCTGCATTGATTTCTCATTTAATATAAATCGACAAAGTTTGTACACACTGGAGTCTCTTTAATAAATGAGCGGAAGATATCCCACTCTACTTAATCTACGCAACTCCCATGTGCCTGAATCGGAGACTTACGTTTCAAATCGTTGTTCAAATTTCGATTACAAACTCAATTGCGTAGTAATTTTCGATACTTTAGATTTTCTGGAAAATTCAACCGTTTCATCAGGGTAGTATTCATCATGGTTGTTTTGCGTCTTATAATTTTTGGCTTCATTGGTCGTTTCACACATGATGTAAAAAAACCGGCTTTTATTTTCCCATATCGGTGCCTGTCCATTCTAGTCCTTTCATCATTGTTAGGTGATGTATTTCTATGGAAATAGCTTTCACATATCTTGATATGTCAATTAATCGAAAGTTGATCATACCGTGATGCCATGCTCTAGAGTCGTCCTCGTTGATACTATGATTTTTTAGCACTTGAAGAAAAAGTGACAAAGATTGAAGAAGGTGGAGCACGGCGAGCACATGAATATAATAACTGAACTGATTTGATGCAATTGAAAAGGATCTTTGAATACTCCAATTTAATAGTTAATTACAGCTATGCTTATAATTTAGATTTAAGTTATTCCCATACGGAAGTAAACACGAATCAGTGGAGGTAAATTGGTAAGTAGACTCCAAGCTCCTTATGTTTTTCTCTTGAATGCCAACTGCTAAATACAACTTAATACTTAATGCAAATGTTCCAGAATGCTGTCACACAGCGTGATCTTTGTATGTATGTTGAGGCTAGCATAAGCTTATCTCAGACTGAACTAACAACGGATGTTGTCATTAACCGATGCATAAACTAAACTATTTTATTTCTGTTTATGAAGTGGTAATGGAAAACACAAGCAATTATATGCACAATTTACTCCTTGAAACAATAATTTCGTGCAAATCTTGAGATCATAAGCAAATCAAAAAACTATATTCTCCCATAAATTTACTTCGCGATAAGTTGATTTACAAAATTAGAAATTATCGTTATTTTTTTGCCGAACGCTTCAGTTCTAGACTTTGCACTTGAAAACAATAGTATCGTCAACAAATCGTAGTAGAAGAAAATGTATAACACTTATACAAAAAGATAGATTTTCGCACGACTGTCGAGAACCTGACACTCACGGAATCCGTCATCAAGCGATATGAAAACACGCTGTTTTTGCTGTTCTTTTTTTGTCCGGAACGAATTTTCGTCATATTTGCTTATTTTGGAGCCTTCATAGATTGGATTCATAGGACGAGAGGAATGGGAATTCGATGCCGGCGTGTCGACGAAAGGCTCTCCTCCCAATATCTGCCTTGCCAATGACGGCCCGCCAATGACGAGTTCCTCTTCTATCTCTATGCTGTTGAAAGACGTCTCATCAGTCGTCAACTACATCTGAGAGGAATACATGAAAAGCTGGCTCAAACTTCACTGCTTCTACTTTCGATGTGCTCGAACAGAGTCGATATCTGTTGACCGGATAAGACTAGCAATTCTTCTGATAGTTTAATGTTTGCATTGCCAATAAGCTCAAAACACAATATCCTGTGGCAGTATCATTTCCTTCTTCAGGAGTCTGCTGTGTTTCTGATCAAATTGCACCAATAATGTCAGTCAATTTCTGCCCCGCTAACCGCTTGCACTGTTTTCGAAGTTCTTATTCTTATCTAGGCAGGCTTGAATGTTATCTCCTTTTCAAGCTTAAGCTTCGTGAAATTCCAATACAGCTGTCAAGCTACCGTCTTTGTTCAACAGACATCATTGTCCAATTGCTCAAAGCATCAATAGATTTCGAACCTTCAGTCCACGCTCAACTCCTGTATTACGAGGTTACTATATTTAAAAGTGTCTGAAAAGTCCGGAATCTAACAATCATATTCCAACATGATGTCCTTAATGTTTCTAATAGAAGGCTATTCACATGTAGTCAAGCATGACGTGAATTTTACATTTTTGCTTTCCAGGATCGGATTTTGGAAGACTTCTTCATTTGGAGAAATGGCAACATCTGGTAAGCTCCGCCACATTTCTTGATGTTTATCTGTTAATATTTATGCCGGTATTGTTAATGTAGGGGACAATGGAGCGTCAGTAGAAATGATCCTATAGAAGTTAACCAACGTATGAGGGTTTTCTTCAGTTTTGGAAAGCACACTATTCAAATCACACAATCGGTCTCCAATCGATAACACATTTTGTACATAATATGGTATGGGATTAATTCGACTTATCTTACTTACGTTCGCTTGACACATTTTATAGTGCCCCCATGATATTTCGCCTTGTGCAGATCATGCAATAGACTTTATCTATATTTAAATTGCGTCATACTATGAAAAAATGAAACCTTTGTATAAGGAAAAATCATAATTGAAAAAGTACAACTTGTAGGTATTCTCGGTCGATGGTGAATAGCTTGTGATACCACACGTGAATATCGATAATCTATGAATCTATATCTGCATTTCCACACCGGTTACAGGTTGTGTGTAGTAAAACCTGACCGATTGCAACCCTGCTTTGTTTCCACACCGGTTACAGGTTGGGTTGGGAGGAGTATAACCTGACCGGCTGCAGTCCTGCTTTGTTTCCACACTGGTTACAGGTTGGGTTGGGAGGAGTATAACCTGACCGGCTGCAGTCCTGCTTTGTTTCCACACCGGTATCAGGTTGGGTTGTGTGTAGTAAAACCTGACCGATTGCAACCCTGCTTTGTTTCCACACTGGTTACAGGTTGGGTTGGGTGGAGTGAAACCTGACCGGTTGCAACCCTGCTTTGTTTCCACACCGGTATCAGGTTGGGTTGGGTGGATTAAAACTTGACCGGCTGCAGTCCTGCTTTGTTTCCACACTGGTTACAGGTTGGGTTGGGTGGAGTAAAACCTGACTAGTTGCAACCCTGCTTTGTTTCCACACCGGTTACAGGTTGGGTTGGGTGGAGTAAAACCTGACCGGTTGCAACCCTGCTTTGTTTCCACACCGGTATCAGGTTGGGTTGGGTGGAGTAAAACCTGACCGGTTGTAACCCTGCTTTGTTTCCACACCGGTATCAGGTTGGGTTGGGTGGAGTAAAACCTGACCGGCTGCAGTCCTGCTTTGTTTCCACACTGGTTACAGGTTGGGTTGGGAGGAGTATAACCTGACCGGTTGCAACCCTGCTTTGTTTCCACAGCGGTTACAGGTTGGGTTGGGTGGAGTAAAACCTGACCGGTTGCAACCCTGCTTTGTTTCCACAGCGGTTACAGGTAGGGTTGGGTGGAGTAAAACATATGAAGGGTTGCAGTCCTGCTTTGGTTACCTCTATTTTTGTACATGCAGTATCCGTCTTCCATTAGTAAGGTTAGAAATTGGATCATTCATGGATGTGGAATCTCTATGGAGATTCTCCATTGGTTGGACATCGCAACTTTTGAAATAATCATTGAATATCGCGGAGATTTCTTTGAATGAATGTTTTTTCCAAAATTGCTGCAGAAATGATTTCAAATGTTTTTGTTGAAAGAAAACATGCTTTCTGAAATTGCAGCTAATTATAATAATAGCGAAATATCCACAAAAACCTCAAGTGAACGGAATATGAAAACGCATTTCGACTAGTGCCTCTCATTGAGCATGTGAAACAACTTTGAAATGAAGTATGGACTTCTGCTGAGGTGACACATTCAAGTTTATTATCTTGCTGATTGCTATCCCTGACTCGTTTAGGTACACCGCTTGCTTCAACAATGAATAAAGCTGCAGGACATCGACAACCAGGCGGTGTACGTGCAGTATTCTTACGACTTAATATACAGGGCCACAGAACTGCATTTCATAAATTATCATCACATTGAAAGAAAGTTAGACATGTTCTGTTGTGTTGGAATGTGAACATGTGAGAAATTTGATTACTAAATGTGAATATACCAATAGACGCAGCAAAGAGTAGGGATTCCAATCCTGGGATTGAGATTCTTCAGTAAATTCCGCCCAAAGTAAGAAAAACTTGAACGAAGATAAAATTACCAGAAATCCACACACCAAACAGATTTTGACCTCTTCACACTTCGATATATTCCGTCAACGTTGAGTTTTCAATAACCGACTGATGAGGCTTTCCAATTAAATGTGGAGAATTGGATTCGAGCTTGTCATTTGCTGAAGCTTCGATATGACCAATTTCATTTGACCATTGCTGTTAATTACAAGCTTAACTTGCGGTTAGAAGGCAAATCTATAGATTCTTCAATCCTGCAATCCTATTCATGGTTTAGCAGTTCTCTCGGATCAATGTGAGTCTCAATGTGCTAGTGTAATGCGCGTGAGCAATTATTAGTCATCATATTTGATTTACCTTGTACACTGGTTTAGGCAAAATGGTCGTCCGTATTAAGGTTATGAAAAAACGGTCTGTATAATAAGGGTCCGAAATTTATCAGACAAAATTTCTGAATTGGCACATTCTTTGTACATGATTTGTCCAGATACGACCGAAAATAATTAGTTATGTAGTTGCAATGTAAAAATATTGCTAGAAAAGATGCCCACTTTCGTTAAAATCTGGATATGTCTGTATTTAGAGAATGGCATAGAAATGAAGTGTCCGAAATAAACAAGCACAGTCCAAAATCGGGATGGTGCGTAATTGAGGTACAAAAGAGAAAACGGATAGAACAGTTCAGGTAGAACACTTTCTCTGCTCTAAAATTGGATATCATCTCTTGTGTGTAGACATCACAAAACTTGGGAAAAAAAACAAATTCCGTCGCTATATTGTACTTTTACAATGTTCGTTGGATCTATATTTAGCGCAGGAAAATTGTTTTTTAGATTTTGAGATATAGTTTCATTTTATATGACATATTATCATATGAATTAATGAGTGAGGAGCTATAAACGGTATATATCAACCTCTCACAATATTCGTGGATCTGAAATTTACCCTCCACGGCGAGGCCTGATCTACATACTATTTCTAATGACTAGAAAACTGATAAGTCAAATTATACCAGCATTCAAAAGTCATTACAATCATTTTGTTCGTGTAAAAATGATATCTGGTCTTATCCATCATACATGAATTAGTCATGATTGTGTTAAGATTACAGGAGGATATTCATGACTGTATTTCCAATACATTTTTTAGCTGTTCTTTTTTTAAGAAATTGTATCTCCCATACTCGCACAGTCATATAGATATCCTCCTATAGCATTTTTTAAAGGATGCCATTTTAACCAATCAGAGAGAGGGATAGCTGTTAATGGAGGGACAATAATGGTTGGAATGCGGTGGACATCTGTTAAAGTGATTGGTTCAAATCTGTTGAGCCAATCTGTCAAATCTTCTTTGTGTGTCATGGAAGAAATCTATGTTGCAGGAGCATGGACATCAATGGAGTCATCTAAAATCGCTTCCGTGCAATAGATATTTTTGTCGTTGAGAAGCATAGAAATTAACATACCATAGATAGTCGCAGAATGGAAATTGTAATGAAAATGTATGGTGCACACGCCCGGGGAACTTTTTTTGGGCAAAATGCAAATTGTAAGAGCTGTTTCCATGTTTCCTGATTGGCATTAATATGAGCATTTATCAAGCCAATTTATGATCTCGATTGTTGCCCCTTGTCCAAAGATCATGTACACGAAGGCAATAATGAGAGAATTGCAAAATACTGGCGGCGACAGATGACAAAGAGGGAAATCCTTTAAAGCGCTCTTTACGCTTCAACATCACTTTGAAATATCGCTCCTATAATTTTATCAAGAGTATAATCAGATACATATGCAACTTGTAATAGTCGAATTTACAGAAAGAATGCATTACAGGCAGGCTTGAAATCACTGGCCAAGAAATCTTAGGAGTATTCACTTTAACTTTAAAAGATTCCCCTGGTCACTATAAATAGGAAACAATTTTCATAATCTTTGCATGCTTTCGAATATCAGCTTCCAAGATACCATCACCCATATCACAAAGTTCATTCAAAAATTAATTGAAACGTTTTTAGCGACATTTTATTTATCTAGAGAATATGATCGTCGGTTCAGAAACTTTCAATGTGTTTATTCCAGAAAAGCGTGTAGGTTTCTCGACGAAGCGCGCTGAAGAGGGGGAATTATCCAATAATTAAAATTTTTACCTGTGAATTCTTTAGATGCTCTTACAAACAGCACAACACCGACCCCACTTTCAATTATGACTCTGTGAAACAAATTTTTAAATTCGCATTCCAGTATTGAAAAATTGGGCAGCGACAGATAGTTGTTAATCACTGCTACAAATAGACACAGCATATTAATCCATGGAAAAGTGGGCTGTTTCACATGAAACAATGTCACCATCCTCACCCTAAAATTCTATCACTTCATGATAAAATCCAGTAATTTGTTGTCAACAACTTCCACAACCAACTTGGCAAATAGTTTGACTGTGATGCAATAGTTTTAGATCGAAGGAGATCTGCAAACAATATATTTTTGCATGTGCCATCATTGTACATAGGGAAGATATCAAACTATCCATTTCTAATGGGTAATATTATCCACTTCTATGCTGGGAAGTACATTTTATACAAAATACGAAATATTTTCTCTCCTATCTAACATGTGGCATAGTTCAAATGGGCATCCTTTAATATTTGATATCTTAAAAACTTCATGGATTGTTTATAGCTATAGGACATACCAAATGCATCATAGCGCATGAACAACATGACCTAGATGTCTGCCTCTGCCTCGTCTGACATTTGTCATGTCACTTTATCGCTGTGTTGCTTTTGGCTAATATCCTTTTCATTGACAAGAAAGTGAGATGAAAAATCACAAGTTCCTCATCACATCCACCCTTCAAATCGCGTTTGGGGTTGAAACAACATTACACCGATCCCGAAGGAAGTTGACTTTCTTGCCCTTCGACTTTTTACTGAGCCGATTTGAAGAAGGCAGTGAGAAAAATTGATCCTGCAAAGAAAAACAGCATATCTACTTAGGGCCTGTATAGTCTGCTCAAAGTTCTCTTAAAGCGGCATTGAAGAGATCGGCGAGCAGTTAACATAGTAGAGGAGAACCGGAATCACCACGTCCTTAAGATTTGAAAGCATTTTTGACTTTTAAAAGAATCTTATTTCTGCAGAGCAAGACTCTCTTTGTCTGATCATTTATTTGTTTTCTAAAGCGTTTGTTTTCCAGACAGGAAGGTTTGCAAAACAGTAGTTTTTGCATTTTTCTCCGAAAACAAACCCGTAGGATTTTGGAAATAAATTTATGGGGCTTTAATTAGGCTGGCCCACATCGAATCAGCTTGCAAAGTCTCATGTCCTGGTATATTTTTTCGAATATTTTTTATTTTGATAACCTGTGACATGTTAATATTTGGTTGGTCCTCTTATGCAGCCTTTTATAAGACTTCGACGATTTGCTTGTATAGAGTATATGCATATCAGAAATGGATGTCAACCACAAGAACGTCTAACTGGTCATTATAGTCAACAATATGATTAATAGTGGACCAACAGCAAAGCACGCACGTCTAACTGAACTCAATCGTTAAGTTTCTGGTGATAGATTCTCCAAAATAAAATACAAGATGCTAATACAGAGTCAAGAATATGCAATCAGATAACTTTTAATCCAGGAATCAGGGATAGGATTGTCGAAGGCTTTATCGAGGAAAAGTTGAAGATAGGATTGTCGATGAATAAATCCAGGAATCAGGGATTGGATTGTCAAAGGCTTTATCCAGGAAAAGTTGAAGATAGGATTGTCGATGAATAAATCCAGGAAATATCAGGGATTGGATTGTCAAAGGCTTTATCCAGGAAAAGTCAGTGATAGGATTGTCGATGATTTAATCCAGGAAAAGTCAGGGATCACTTGTTTTGAAGACGATGCTGCCCGAAGCTCCTTGACAGTATTTTGTAAAACATGGATTTCATCCCTTCTCTAATAAACTGATTCCATAAGATGAATTGACTGAAATAGAGTAATTCCTTTCTTTGCAGAAATTTGGAGAGTAATTAATCCTTGCTGAAAATGTTGAACATGACAAGCTGGATTTTCTCCCCGTTTTCCCACTCTGAAACAACTTTGAGTGAAGTCCTGCAAGAGGTTGGAAGAAGCATTTCGGCATTTTCGGCCATTATGTGTTCAAAAGCAGAGGAACAGGAGAGAAGAGTATGATCTGGATTTTTACTCTCCGGGATGTGGGGAGCAAGTCCAACATGACTCGAAGAGGGTGGGAGCATGGCGATCGTCCTTTTCCAGATCACCCCACGAGCCAGGGGGCTCCAACACGGAACATTCTACGTAGTATTGAATATGGCCGACACAAACCATTACCGGCGTGAGGCCATTCGATCGACTTCAAATACATAATTCCAAACTCTGCTGGAATGACGTATGCATTCAAAATGGAGAGGATTATCAATATTAGCAAGACGATTCGTCAGTTAAGAATACCGGAAAATGGGTATCATAACAGCTGTGAAAGCAATTCCCTTGTTTGAAATATCTAACGGTAGTCACAAAATGGTCAATTAGTATCAAGGATGCTGTTGCGGCCTGAATTCAAGAATAATCATCAAAGCAATTTGAGGAAAAGGACTTTCTTTGTTAAATCCAATGGAACGAATTGTTCTGGGCGACGAGCTTGTATGACGATGAAATAACGTCCGATAATTTCGGTGAATCAGGCCGAAGTTTGAGGTGAAGAGTTGGACATCAAACATTCATCATTTCCTGCTTAACGGAGGGAAAGTTTCCTTCCAAGATTTCACTTTTGCTCTCTCCATTGTCTCTGGAATGAAAAAGGTGTGAACTCTCCCGTCAACACGTACGTTTGTACAGGATGTAGAAGGCGAGTTTGGTGACAATGAAGAGGAAGGGCAAGCTGGTCAACATCGAGTGCCTGGCCGTGTCCCGCTCGCTGTCGTTGAAGGTGGAGGAGACTCCGGTTCACAGAGTGGTTAGTTGTCAACCCTTTCTATGTGAAACCTTGGTTTGTCATTGTGATTTCATTTTTGAGAATGGTTTGTCTTTGTTTTGAAAAGCAAAATACAATCTTAGCCGCACCTCATTTTCTCAGCAGAATATCTTTCAGACGGAAAAAATAGTTACAATTACAAAATAATCTTCATTCAAAGCATCCTAGAAAATGTCACCAAGTAAGAATAGAAATCGAACATGTGATAAAGAATCATAGAAAATTTTTCACTGAGGAAAAAGTAGGGGGAGGGAGGGGGGAAGGGGAAAGAAGGAACGAAGGAAGTAGGGAGTAGGGGGAAGGAGAGCAGAAGGGGAGGATAGAGGGAAGGGGGGGAGAGAAGGAGAGGAGGGTAGAGGGAGGGGAAGGAAGCGGAGGGGAAGGGGGGGGGGGAGAAAGAAAGGAGGGGGGGGGGGGAATGAGGGGACGAAGGAGGGGAGGGGGAAAAGGGAACGGGGGGGGGAAGAGGGTGAGGAGGAGACAAGGGAGGAGTGGGGAAGGTAGAGAGGGGGGGAGAGGGGAAGAGAGGGTGAAGGAGGAACAAAGCCAAGCATTAAATGAAAGTCTCTTAATTCGTACTTTCCATGGATATCTGACTAATTTATGAGGGATTCTCTATCGCACATTTCATCTGTAGAACTAATATTTCTATATACATGTACATTAGGGTGGTTCAAAAATATCAAAAGTTGGAACAGTCAGGGGGCACGTCGCCAGAAGTATTCCTTTTGGTAAGAAAATTGTACATGTAAAGTTTTGGCTCGATTGGTCAAAGTAAGGTCAAATGTGAAAAAATTGCTAAAAATAGCCTCTGACGTCATCACATGACCTCGGATGACCTTTCTGACCTTAGTACATGATGGATCAGGGTCACATTTCTATCTGTTGATAATATGTCATATTGCTCTAAAATGCTTAGTTTCATCGCAAAATAGCATTTAAGGTCCGAAAATCATGCCTTTCGATGGGTCACGTGATCAATGCAGTTGTATAGTACGAAAGCATAAAATGTCAATTTGCAACCAAACGAAGCATTTTAGAGCCATATAATGTATTGCCAACGAATATAAATCTGACCATTATCTATCATGTCATGAGGTCAAAAAGGTCATTTAAGGTCACCTGATGACGTTGGAGGCTATTTTTAGCTGAAATTTAGATATTGAATTCATGTTATTTAATAATGCTCCTTGTATAAGGCAGAATTGGTGCACAACACTTCAGTCTGAACTCGATGCGATTGAGTATCTTAAGGACGAATGTATTCCATATTTTTCTAAATATTCAACACAGTAACTTGCACTTTACATCAGAAGTGGGTAATAAAGAATTACCTTTTCTGGATGTCCTTCTGAAAATTGATGAGGACAATGTACTTACTGAGATTTATCGTAAACTTACCTTTACAGGTCTTTTACTGAATTTCAATGCTTTATTTCCTCGCAATTGAAAAACACACTGAGTATTAGGCATGCTTCATCGTGCTTACAATGTATCACAATTGGAATCTATTTTCCATAATGAATGTAATAAAATTACCAATATCTTAAGTAGAAATTGGCTATCCATTGCAATTAATTCAATCAACAATTAGCAAATTTATAGGTCGTAAATTTAAACAATTCTTCAACGCGTAACAATTGATAAGAATGACTTCAATAAAATAATCAAAATCCCCTTCGTGGGTTATGCATCACAGAAATTTAGTAATAAGTTAGTAAAAATATTTCGTCAAACTTAACTTGGAATGCAAGGTTGTTATGACTTCGTTCAAAACTGGAAGATATTTCTCCCTTAAAAGTAAGTTAGGTCCAGGAACATGCAATCGCGTCTTGTCTATTGCTTTCAATGTCAGGTTGATCCTGATTGCCAATATATTGGCAAAACCAAAAGACGTCCTGCATCAAACGTTAAACTTGAACACTTTAGTGGCAATAGTGCATTGCATAACACATTAGAAACAATGTTGTACCATTGTTTTCGTAAACTTATAATGATTGCTTTTAAAAATCATTTACCGTGGAAACTCGGACTTTGAGATTAGCATTGTTGAATCTATAAAAAATTTTAGTTGGCAATCCATTGCTTAACCGAAACATTAGGTTATAATGGTAGCCTCTTATTTCTTAAAGTATATTTAACTAACATGTACCCTATTGCTTAATTGCTTATACTGTAGTATTTAAATAACCTTTTCTTCGTTGCAGATTGTAACCACGTGACTTATTGAACACATATTGACTGATTATATCTCCACCGTCTAAACATTCACCTTCTTATAACTCCTTACGAGGAGGTATAAATATTGCGTGTTAAGAGAGTTGAGTGATAGTATTATCACCGTGATGGAAATCTTCGTGAAACAAGTGATAGCGTAAAACCACATAAATTAAAACCGTGTTTGGCTAACACGCTTTCGTGAAACCGGCCAAAGGAGTAGATGATTTCAACGTCAGCAACAGCCTCTTGAATCTACAAGCCAGCACATGCGGAAGATCGTGCCGTGCCACACAATGAAGGAAGTACTTCTCATAATCGTCAATGGAGAGGATGTCCCGATGCCGGATGAGCTGGACCAGCTTCCTGGTGTTTCGAAAACTTGCTACAGAGACGAGCTGCAATTGCCAAGGTAGTGGTGTGATCCCTGAGTAGAAGCAAAAGGGAAATACTTGAAGGCATGACTCTTCTTGGTAGCAATTGTCGATGAATTTGAGGAGAGAATGGACTAGGCCTACCTGGAAGATGGGCTATTCGTCCTTAAGATACTCAATCGCATCGAGTTCAGACTGAAGTGTTGTGCACCAATTCTGCCTTATACAAGGAGCATTATTAAATAACATGAATTCAATATCTAAATTTGAGCTAAAAATAGCCTCAATGGCATGCCAAGAAGAAATTTATCTTGACACCTCATATGTGATGAGCAATTGTCCCCCTCGCGGTTGCACAATTGTCTTCGAAGATGCTACCGTGTTACCAGTTCCAGCTCAGATTGGATGAATTCCTCCTCATTTGCATGGCTGAATCGAAGGTATGCCCGCCTCCTGATGGCGCCTTATTCGTAAGACTGTCGACAACTGATAATTAGATCAATGTTCCTGTGCAACAAATGACTTGTATGCAGCGAATTGTTATGCAACATTTTCAGATCGCTATCCTTCTCTTCCCGGAGCTATTTGAGTGTCAATAAATAATTGAAGTTGAAAAGTGTGGGAGTAGGCCTACAATAAATTATGAGAATTACGAAATGGAATAATGATTTTCTGTAAACAGGAAAAAACATAAGTTTGAATATCCATTCTCAACATTTGACTTCATATTACAAATACTTCTTGTGTTTCTATGACTTTTGATGAAGTACTTATCTATAGATGTTTATCCAACTGTTTGTATATATTTTCATTATAATCATTAGACCGTTTATCTGCATGTAGTTGATTTGGGCCTACAATTGGTATCCATTAAAATCAATCCATTAAAATCAGGCCGGGGCCGGTTTCCACCTCTGGTTCAAGTAGTGGAACTTGGTTACTTCATCAGTGTCACGTCTTGACTCTATTTCAGAATGGAAAGTGTCATAAAATTCAGACCACTTTCTTACATCAGATCCATCGAGGTGAATCAACTTCAGCTTCGGTAACTTGGCAAAATGTGTGGGCTTCGATGAGGTTGTACCGGTAGCTGACTACAGCTTTCTTCCATCAGATCCATCGAAGTGAATCAACTTCAGCTTCGGTAACTTGGCAAAATGTGTGGGCTTCGATGAGGTTGTACCGGTAGCTGACTACAACTTTCTTACATCAGATCCATCAAAGTGAATCAACTTCAGCTTCGGTAACTTGGCAAAATGTGTGGGCTTCGTGGAGGTTGTACCGGTAGCTGACTACAACTTTCTTACATCAGATCCATCAAAGTGAATCAACTTCAGCTTCGGTAACTTGGCAAAATGTGTGGGCTTCGATGAGGTTGTACCGGTAGCTGACTACAACTTTCTTACATCAGATCCATCAAAGTGAATCAACTTCAGCTTCGGTAACTTGGCAAAATGTGTGGGCTTCGATGAGGTTGTACCGGTAGCTGACTACAGCTTTCTGACATCAGATCCATCAAAGTGAATCAACTTCAGGTTCGGTAACTTGGCAAAATGTGTGGGCTTCGATGAGGGTTTGTACCGGTAGCTGACTACAACTTTCTTACATCAGATCTCATCAAAGTAATCAACTTCAGCTTCGGTAACTTGGCAAAATGTGTGGGCTTCGATGAGGTTGTACCGGTAGCTGACTACAGCTTTCTGACATCAGATCCATCAAAGTGAATCAACTTCAGGTTCGGTAACTTGGCAAAATGTGTGGGCTTCGATGAGGTTGTACCGGTAGCTCACATGTCACATGAATTACTGGAGTGTGCGAACCTATGTTATGACAAATATGACTCTACATCGTGAATCTTTCTCAGACTTTCCTTCATAAACTCTTTGCCTAAGTCAAGCTGAGTCAAAAATTCATCGATCTCGATGAAGTCGTCCGAGTAAGACTCCGTGATCAACAGATCAAGTTTCCTAATATCCTCAAGTTTCGTCTTGAGAAATGCAAGATCGAAGCCAATACTGTCTGTATCTGGTGATCCACTAGAAATTGACGTTTTTACCTTTGAAAATGACTTCGTAAAGTAAGCGCAGTGAGCGGCACGTTGCCGTATCAAACTCGACAGGGAAGACATCGTGAGAAAATACAAAGAGTGAATACCTAACAGCTGATCTCAATACATGAAATAGATTTCTCGGTTAGTGAATAAATAGATTGCGTTGTGTTAGAAATCATCAAAGTGGTCACGGCACCATTTGTCGGATTTGTAGTCGTACAAAATAACTGGAATATCTCAAAGATATTTTATTACTACCTTATTCATCTTTACAAGCGTTATACATTCATATTTGAAGGCAATTAAACGTAGCTTGCGCTAGTGCAGACAAGCAAAGTCAAGTTCACATTTACAGAGTAGGATTTACAGCAATAGGATTCCACACAAAGTTACCGCGGGACAGGGAAGCTGAGAAAGCCCGGAAAAGACGAGGAATTTTATAGAACTTGATAACTAAAAGCGATCTGTCATGATTTCAGTTGGTTTACCGTCATGTCAGTCTTAATGCAGCTGCCTTTGAGAACACGCTTGGCCAGTGGAAACAATAAATCGTTTTTAAAGAAATTATCAAATTCTACAGGAAGTCGGTCCAACTAAATTACTAAGTTTTAGAATGATGGTAGCAACAATTTTCATCATCATCAAACTCAGAACAAAGTTAAAGTAACAAAAACCGCGTTTTACGCTAAACTTTCTAGAGGTCAGTACCGATTAACGATCGAAGCTAGGATTACTCGAGACATACTCAGAGAATGGCAGAAAAAGGAACGAGCTGAAGATACTTAAGGTCAAAAAGCTGAAACTTGAAAAGGACGCTGCTCGTCATTCCATTTTAGAAAATGAGAACCAAGTTGAATATTGAATGTGAATTAAGTCCATCCCGTCTCCGTAGATATGAAATCCTCTATAGAAAATTCTGCAGTAAAACATCCTTCTGCATTTGCCTATGTTCGCAATGATAGCTCGTAATTATGGAAATATATAGTGAATATGTGAATTTTGTATATCTTTTGTATTTATTTCTTGATGTGAACTTCAAATTTCCATACTGCATATGATTCACTTACTGCCTGATGATAATTTACTTGGCTCTTTCCAAATCCTAGAAGTTTGTCTACTAGTCAAGGATTATTCCCGATCGCAGATCATAAAATTCCCTTTTATCACTCACCATATATGAACCTTCATTGCTAACCGGTCATCCCAGGCTATCTTTAATGTCTTTTTATATTTCTTTCAGATGAGAAATCAAATGATTTGCTGATCAGTTTTGAACGGAAGTATTCCAAGTTATTATCGGAATACAAACTACTTGAGAGAATGGAAGCTGACGCTCGATACAAGCTATCAACTTTGAGGTCAAAGTTGGAAGAACTTCAGCTATCAAATGGACGACTGCAGAAAAGTCTGAACAAGGAAAAAACCAAGAGAAAGAATATTGAGGCCAATTGTCAGAGACTTCAAAACACCCTCCTTCATCTACAGAGTAAGTTCCTCTTTCCTGTGCATTGGGGCACTGAAGTCGATAAGATAACGACAGGTTAGGCTACTGCATATCAGCGGATTCTCCGCGAAGTTTCTAGACTGAGATTCAATTCTCCTCCGCGTGCGGAGATCGAGGATACCCTGCGGATGTGCGCATTCTCCGTGAAGTTTCTAGACTGAGATTCAATTCTCCGCCGCGTGCGGAGATCGAGGATATCCTGCGGATCAGCGCATGCTTTGCGAAGTTTCTAGACTGAGATTCAATTCTCCATCGCCGCATGCGGAGATCGAGGATATCCTGCGGATCTGCGCATTCTCAGTGAAGTTTCTAGACTGAGATTCAATTCTCCACCGCCGCGTGCGGAGATCGAGGGCATCCTGCAGATCTCCGCATTCTCCGTGAAGTTTCTAGACTGAGATTCAATTCTCCACCGCCGCGTGCGGAGATCGAGGATATCCTGCGGATCAGCGCATGCTCCGCGAAGTTTCTAGACTGAGATTCAATTCTCCACCGCCGCGTGCGGAGATGGAGGATATCCTGCAGATCTCCGCATTATCCACAAAGTTTCTAGACTGAGATTCAATTCTCCACCGCCGCGTGCGGAGATGGAGGATATCCTGCGGATCTGCGCATTCTCCGCGAAGTTTCTAGACTGAGATTCAATTCTCCACCTCCGCGTGCGGAGATGGAGGATATCCTGCGGATCTGCGCATTCTCCGTGAAGTTTCTAGACTGAGATTCAATTCTCCATCGCCGCGTGCGGAGATCGAGGATATCCTACGGATCTGCGGATTCTCCGTGAAGTTTCTAGACTGAGATTCAATTCTCCACCGCCGCGTGCGGAGATGGAGGATATCCTGCGGATCTGCGCATTCTCCGTGAAGTTTCTAGACTGAGATTCAATTCTCCACCGCCGCGTGCGGAGATGGAGGATATCCTGCAGATCTCCGCATTATCCACAAAGTTTCTAGACTGAGATTCAATTCTCCACCGCCGCGCGCGGAGATCGAGGATATCCTGCGGATCAGCGCATGCTCCGCAAAGTTTCTAGACTGAGATTCAATTCTCCACCTCCGCGTGCGGAGATGGAGGATATCCTGCAGATCTCCGCATTATCCACGAAGTTTCTAGACTGAGATTCAATTCTCCACCGCCGCGTGCGGAGATGGAGGATATCCTGCGGATGTGCGCATTCTCCGCGAAGTTTCTAGACTGAGATTCAATTCTCCACCTCCGCGTGCGGAGATGGAGGATATCCTGCGGATCTGCGCATTCTCCGCGAAGTTTCTAGACTGAGATTCAATTCTCCACCGCCGCGTGCGGAGATGGAGGATATCCTGCGGATCTGCGCATTCTCCGTGAAGTTTCTAGACTGAGATTCAATTCTCCACCTCCGCGTGCGGAGATCGAGGATATCCTGCGGATCTGCGCATTCTCCGCGAAGTTTCTAGACTGAGATTCGTACATTAAATCTATGACTTGGACTTTCTACAGCGTGTAAAGCCCGATATCAGTGATATATCATGTAACTAAAATATCTAAGGGACGTTCAACTCCCATAGCATGTACTGGACTGGAGGCCTGTGATTTTGGTAAGATTAATTAATGACGAATGTGTGTATTGGGATAAAACCATGGAACAAGTTGTAAATAATTCATTTAATTATTGTAAAATGCTTCCTAATTCAGCTGAATTGATTGCTGTATATCCTAATTAATACGCCTGGCCCAGTCTTGCAGAGGAATTGTCGGAAGAATCTGTGCAGTGTTACACCTACAAGTATATCATCGAGGTTTAATTTCATATAAATTGTGACTTTCTATCTTCATCGATTTTCCCATTTTCTGATCTGAAACCTCCCCCATTACAAAAAAGTCATTTTGGGCCGCTGGACATCATTCAATAATTGAAGAGCAATGAAGCGATATAACATGTATGATTTGTTTCCGGCTTTAAATTATTCAACTTTCAGTGACCGAAAATGTGACAATTTTTATCACAGTGATGTGCGAATGTTTTCATATTCACCGAAAAAGTTTATACGGAGTTCATTATCAACTTAATTCCTTATCAATTCTGCTGCTGAATATCCCAATATGCTGGGACCATAAAATCGTGGAAAATCATCAATCATCACCTCTTGGCTTGCTTTTCATTCAACATGATCTTTCGCACTTTACATGAAATAACTGATAAAAGTTTGTAATTTCTCCTAAACAGCATAATGTTAGGTTCAATTTAAAATAAAATAAAATGGATAAAATTTCAAGATCAAACAGCATCGGCTGTTTTTAAATTCAATGAAGAACTGACATCATAATCACATTTTATTTGTTCGTGGAGTTTTGAACATATTTGAAGGTTTCATCCTCAAGGTGATGCTCTTATCAGGAGACGTCTAATGAGAGATAAAAATATATTGACATCGGTAACCACGTCATTAAGATGAGGCGCATAGAGCGGGAAGACAACACTAGTTGCACTTTTCCACCAAAATCTTGATAAAGGATTCTTCCGAAAGAATGTATCTTCAAACGATTCTTGTTTAACTTTCACCCATTTTCACTTGTTATATTATTCAAATTTTTGATTCTTCAGTGATTCTTCTGTTCGTTTCTGGATACATCTTTGGTAGATTTTCTTTAGATTTTAGTCATGGCCATCACTTGCATATTGATGAATTAGGCATTGACATCGCTGCAATGATTGTAGTAGTAAGTAGCAAATCATCATTTATATAGCTATCAGTTAGGGGCCTATCACTTATTCAATGACTGCTTTGAGCAAAAGAAGTAGATTATCAAAATTTTCCAGAAAGAGTTCACAATTCTCCAGAAACACTGATGGACCGATTTTAGCAAGCACATCATTTTGCAAAGCCTACTAATTGCACATAGAAAACACAATGTGTATGAATGTAGATAATCCACACCAATAGTAATTAATGCTACGACAGCTGCTGTTGACAGTTGATTATTCTTGTAAGAGTTTTGTAGATTCTTTAATCTCTTCTTGACTGGGTCAAGATCTTCTTACAACAGATTCCCTGATCAATGCGCGTATTAGAGGATTAATACATTTAATAGTGAAATAAATTGTTTACACCATATTTCATTATAGTTTTATCCATATAATCACAAACTACCGTCATTTACCAAGCCTACACCAAAGTGACCGGCCTCCAGTCCAGTCCATGTCATGGGAGTTGAGCGTCCCTTAGATATCATATATTAATCATAGATGTTCCTGACCGAACTGATTGATTACTCTTTCATAAACAATCACTGATAGTTTGCAATAAGACAATTCATAATGTCCAACTCCCGGAAAGAAAGTTTGGTCTCGAAGTGATATGAAGTTTATTTCAGTAAAATCGTGACGGGCCTTCGGTGTCCAGCACCTCCTGAGGTTGGATTAGTACAGTTATAGCGGTGTCAGCAGGCGCTGTGTGAAGGTTTATAAAGAAACATGAGTGATAATAAGAAATGTGGTTCAACCAACTTCATATAAAAGATACATTGACGATATCACAATGGGTCCTATTGAGTATAATGACGAAACACTGAAACATGTAATAGAAACTTTTAACTCAATAAACCCTAGCATTCAGTTCACGATAGAAGCAAATAATCCAAACCATTGGCTGCCCTTTTTAGATATAGACATAAGAATTGAGCAGGGAAAAGTAAAATATCCGTGGCACCAAAAAGAAATTTATTCCACAATTACACTAAGAAAAGACTCATTTGTTCCGCATCATGTAGAACATGATTTCATAACGCGCTTCGACTGTAACTCCCAATGGGCTTTAACCCAAAGGATTTAACAAGTGATTTCGCGAGCTATGTCCTAGAGAATCGCATATCTATCCTCTATACGTTATAAAGTATGACAGATTGTCAGCTGTGAAGTAGGACCATAGATATCCGCGATAGAATTCCTCTCGACAGAGTTTTCCTTGGGAAATGTCTTGTAGACGAACACAAACTGTATTTGTGAGAACAGCGAAGAAGGACAGAGTTTTCCAGGTTACACGAGTTAAAAAGTCACTTTAACAAAAACAGAGAGAAGAAATTCTGGTCAGCAAATCTACGAAAAAAGCTACAAAACATAGAACTCTTAAAATGTTCCATGAAAGAAAATGTTGGCATTATCTGATCTAGAAATTAAAGCTCGGGCATTAGCTCTCATGAGCGTAATGTTGAGTCTTAGTCAAAAATGGCTGTTTAATTTTCCCCATATGATATATTGTATTGGGTCGCCATACGAGTCGCAATCCGGCCAACTGTTTCAGTAGCATGCTCCCCTAGCTCGCCAAAGACGGAAACAGCGAAAGGAACGCATGCATGACCAACGGGAACTGTCGGATTTAGGTCCGTTATCTTTCAGCTTTTTTCTCCATTTCAGTCGAAGATACTGCCGATCCTTCTGTTCTGCTCGCATTCAGACAATATGTGTGATGTTTTGTGGATAAATTCTACAAGTATGAAGCGACCCGGAAAGCGACATCATCATTCATGGTTTAAGTAATCATTCTGGTATACGTTTATGACAGACATAGAGTATCATTTTCATGGATAAGAAGTCTCCTAGAATAATCCTTAAACCATTGAAAACATAGCCATATGCCCAGTTACAGCAAGAAAAGAAAAGGAAAATAATTTGATGAATGTGAATTTGATGATTGATGAATACATTGAGAGATAAAAGAACGAGACATCGGAGAAACACAAAGAAATGGAAAAGTATTAGTAGAGCCTTCGTCATCAAGTGCAGAAATAATGCCAGTCAAAGCATTGCTTCTGCACGCGACGAATGTCTTAGATGGAAACCTATTATGTATCAATACTAATTCAATCCCAGGAGGCGTATTTTTCCTGCAATATTTATGGAAAGCCAAGCAAGACTGCTGTCTGAGGAGGCGTCAAAGGAAGGCAATTGCTGAATTTCTACATGCACATCATCCGTCCATTCTCTTTTGTTTCGCATTTATTAGTTGTTTTCCTCTTTTGATGAGAACTTGCACTTTCTATAATAATTGCTAAATTAGTTTTTCTTTTTAACCTTTTCTTGTGACCCTTCTGTCGACGCCTGACACCAACTGGAACAGATCCTGTCTTAAATTAGTGACACAATTTTTGTTGTAAAGTTTTTGTAGTTGGTTTAGTTGTGAGATTAGTGACTTTGGTTATGTTTGTTACATGCATTTAGCACATGCAGTTGTTGAAAAAGATGGATTCGGTAACAATATGCTAGCTTAAATATTTTACATATCAACAGAAATGGTAATCATTGATGGCGGTTATTGCGAGCCCATGTAATCAGATCTTTACGAAGAATCTTCTCCGAGGGTCATCTGACCAAGTGCAGTTGCTTTCGGAAAATCTTTCTTGTTACAATTGATTAACTTCCGTTTGAATTTGTTCGTTGTAGCCGTATCAAAATTTGGGGAAATTGCACAAAACATGTAGGACTATATATATTTTCTCTAGGAGGAAATTGGGCGTTCTTGGACTAGTATTAATAAGAGCGGCGATCACCCTGCTTGATCATGAAATATGATGCTATAATTCTCTGTTATTAGTAGGTCTGTGAAGATTTAGCAGACCTGCGAAGAAAATGGAAAAGTCTCTTGCCCGACCACTGTTTCATGCTTCAATACAATGCAGGAATTCATGAAACTGTCTACCATAGTTAACATTGCATCATAAGTTACTGGTTCAGGCGAGGAAACCTGCTTGAAAGTTATCGCATTAGTTCATGCTGATGATGTGGATCTGATCCGATTAAAACGTCGTGAATATGAGTCGATCCGATGCGTGTTATTGGATCATGATCCGAATGATCCGGTAGGAACCCTGATACATACGAAATTTGTTTTATAACTCCTTATATTTTCCGGAAGTTTTGGACCGGTCCCTGGACCTTTGTTTCAGACGGATCTGTGACGTGTTGCAAGGTGACCAACCAGAACTAGCGACCTGATTCTCTGCGAATTATCCTTAGTTAGATAGTTCTAAATGCAGATAAATGTTTGTCCGAACATCTCAGTGATTCAAATCTCGTTATCAGAGGGTTGAAAATGTGAACTTTGTAAGCATTATGCGAATTTGCTAATTTGTGTTCGCGTTCTACCCACAGGCCATTGTTAGGTGGCTGTACTCCGGTAACTGCCCTAATCGGTCAGTGAGAATTTATCTTCAACAGTTCCACGTGAGGAAACATTTAAGAGATAAATATTGTAAACATTCAGCTGTTATAGGACCTACTGGGATGCATTCTGCATGATTTCGTCATTATCATGAAAAGTCAATGAATAAGATTCAGTCATTTCATGTCATTTTATTCTCTTGATCGAAGGATTAATGAATTGCTTTTATTTTGACAGATGCTCCGAAGAATGATGCGGCCGTGCAATTCTCTCCTCCTCCGCCCGGTAAGTTCGAAGTTCTACCGAAATTCTAATCAATAACATCCTGTCAAGATTGAAGAAGTTTCCTTACTTTTGATGCAATTACATGGAAAGTGAGCACGTAATAAGCCTCAACTCCTTCAAACTCCTCTTTGAAGAGATTGACACCGAAATATCGAATTAGTGGACTCCATAAAAGCTGTTCGTTCTTATGAACTGGAAGACGATATCAACAAACAATTAATGATCAGTGTGAGGATAACAGACAGCGAACTGTTCAATGAAATGTGAAGTTGTTCAACTGCTTCGATCTATCATGGTGTAGAGATACCGTCTTGATTCTAAACAAACATTTGAAGCTTTCATCATGTCAGAATCTTCTGCGTCTCTCAGTTTGTACAGACAACAGTTATTGAGTTGAATTATTCAGTTCCAGTATGCCGAAACTTTTCCATACTTCACATGATCGATCAATTCATCTGCATATCTGTCGCGAGAACTGTCTTGTACTAATCAAGAAGATGTGCTCAATGACATGAATTCTCCAAATCTGTCTCCTGATAACCCAGTCATAGTTGCTGAAATACAAGACAACTATCTTCTACGTGAGGTATTCATGAAAAGAAGATCTCTCAAGAATTTTTGAAAAGTATTTACGATGAAATCGTTTACTGGAGAGGAAAATGTTTTCCTTCTACCTGGTGGTGCTGCAGGAAAAACTCATGTTCAAGAAACGATCGGACTTGGAATGATGACTCCAGCGATATGAAAGAGATCACAGCAGTGATGACAACCATCTCTCTTGTTGCAGAAACCCTCTATTAAGTCAACAGCATTCCTCTTGTTTGGCAAGATGTTTAAAGGTTTGGGTATAAGGCAGTTTTGAAACTTTGCTATCCGAAGGAAGAGTAATTCAAATACCATTTCATGAAAGAAGGATCGTGTCAAATCCAGAAACTTTTTCTAAGACATTTTCCAAACTGATGTTTGAAGTGAACGTACACACTGCGGTAAGAATGCTTGACTCACCAGAACACTCAGGTGTCTCGCCACTTACAAACAAGTTTCAGATGATTTCCAAACAAAACATCCTGAGCCACAACCAGAAAACGATGCAGTCATGTTCCATGGAATTCCACCGTTTGTTGATTTTTGAGAAATTCGATGAATCATTAATTGCAAAATCTGCATTGAAAACAAAGGGAGCAGTTGTACCATCAGGAATGGACACGACAGGATGGATTCTGGATTCACGGAATTATGGCGACCATTGTAATCAGCTGCGTGAAACAATTGCAAAAATGACTAAAACACAGTCATAACTCTTCAACTGAATGAAGAGAATACGATAAGTATTGAATGATTTTTATCCTGCCGTCTCATTGCTCTCGATAAGAAGCCCGGAGTGCGACCTGTGGGATTTGGCGAAATGTTGCGACGGATTGTCGGAAAATTGATAAAAGGCTATCAGCTGTAAAGCCACAAACTGTTGATAATACAGATTCTTTGCAAATAGATGTAGGCCAAAAAGGAGGTTGTGAAGCAGCTATTCATGTTATGACAGACATTTTGAGGAAGACGAAACAGATGCAACACTATTGATGCTGCAAATGCATTTAATTCCACAAATTGAAACGTTTTAATTCATAGCACTCAGTTCATATGTCCGCCAGAGAAATGTGTACAGAAAATTGCTATTCGATATCGTTGTGATTATTTACTCAGAGGTAGGGAAATTGCATCTCGTGCAAGAACAACTCAAGGGGACTCAATGTCAATGCCTGCGCAATTGGAATCATACTACGCATAGACAAAATGAAGGATTTAGATTTGCAGATCAAGGATGTTGTATTTGCGGATGATTTAGCGGGCACAGACAAATTTCAGCAAATTTTGAAATGGCTGGAAAACATTTGTGTTTATGGTCCCTCACTTGGATATTTTCCAAGACCTGACAAATCATGGTTGACAGTGAAAGAAGAATTATTTCAAACTGCTACCACTGTGTTTGCTGGAACAAAGTTGAACATTGTGAGGAATAATAGGCTTATTCCGGCTTTAACAAATGTTGCGTGAAAGTGAACTTCTGTCTTCACCTGTGCGACTTGGTAGACTCGGAATCCCGATCTTATCTGACGTAGCGACAGTCGAACATATGAATTCAAGTCACTTTGACGACCATTAAAAACAAGCATTATCAATCAAAATGACAATTTGACAGGTGAACTGACGGAGACAGTAGAACGACAGTACAAGCGATCGTTGTAAATGCAAAAGGATTTATTGAAGTCAATTCGATTATCAATGACAGCGGATCAGTCAAGAGCGAATGCCCTTGGCCAGAAGAGTGGCGTGTTAAATGCATTGCCTTTGAAAAGTGTAAGTTGCACTCCTTCTGAGCAGGATTTTTTGATGCTCCGGTCTTAAGAAATCGTTGGAAAGTGCGTCGCCTACCAACCGAATGTGGATATGGCAAAAAGTTCTCCATTGATGACGCAATGTCTTGTATCAAAGATGGTTACATCCACCGAAGACATGATGAATTGAGAGATTTCACTGCAATTCTTTTGAATGAAGTGTCGTCCGACGTGTCCATTGAGCTGCAATTTGTACCTCTGTCCGGTGAAATATTTGATAATGCTGCGAATATTGCAGATGAATCTCCACTTGACATTGCCGCTTGAGGATTTTGGCAGAATTCCGTGAAGGCACTTTTTGACATCAGGAGATCTAATTCATACTCCCAACTGCAAAAAAGTCAATAAAAGAAAAGATCCTACACTCAACGCATCATTCAAGCCGGAAGAGGAAGAGGGATCTTTTTCTCCTTTAGATTTTAATTCTTACGGAGGATATGGGTGAGAGACGCATCATTTTCTCTCAAACTTCGAGTGCATTGCTGAAAGTGAGATCCAACGCTCAGCATAGAAACAGATTGGTTCCTCACAAAAACATCATTTTTGCTATAAGATGAAGACAAGTTTGTGTGAATTCTCGACGTTTGCGGCCGAAAACTCGCCCACTCTGATGCTGTAGTTGTCTGATGATAATCTCTGCAATCATCTGACAGCTGTGTTTGATTAAATTTAATTCAACTTCATCTTCTTCAATTTGATAATCAAAACTTTTATCTTAAACCTTAATCTGCTGTTTTTGCAGGTTTTTTAATTGTTAAATAGAATGTAGTTCCCATAAGGATTATGGACATGCAAATAATCACTTTTTAAGAAATGAATATGTTGTTCAACTGCTCCGATCATTAACCTGCTGAGCGAACAGCTGAGTTTTGGAGTTTCAAAGTGAAAGTTGCAAGCCCATGCGCTGTCCCACAGGACATTTTACAAGAAGCAAATTCTAATTAGAACAACACAGACATTCCAATCTTTTTATATTTCGATGACTTTTGATTGTCATTTTCATTGGATTTCAATCATTTGAATGAGGAGAATCCGTTTTTGAAGGAATTTATCTTCTAATAAGATGAATTGCAGATAGAAAAGATGAATAGAGAGAAGAAATGATTGGAAAATGCGTTTGCAGGACGATCAGCAGTTGTCAATTCTCCGATGAAATGTTTTCCAAACAGTGAAAAATGATTTGATGAACAGAACGGAACCTTCAACTGATTTTCCTTCCAAAACAACTTTTTGCGTCAAATTCATTCATTTCCACTTCTTTGCAGTTGGTTTGGTTGAATGACGGGACGAGGATCAGTGGCTGAGAAGGTATTCCACGATCTGCCAGCTGCTACGGAGTCGCCGACGCGTCGGAGATCTCCGACAGAGCTCTGGCGGAGAAGACGAAACTCCGGCCCGGGAGAGGCGTTGAGGATTGGCAACGGACCGCCCGTCTTCCGGAGATGGAGAGAAACTCTTCTGGTGATGAAGGATGAAGGAGAAGGAAGGGAATTCTTCACAACTGCCGCCGGGGAGGAAGTGAAAGGGCAGGAATTGGAGATGCATGACCTGGAGAATGATGAGGAACTGTTCGTACTTCCTCACTCAGCTGGTGCCGAGGTCCTCCACCATCTTCTGACGGATGAGGGAATTTCCAAGAACTTCGTTTCCATTTCTCCGAAAATAAAACCACTTTTTCTTTTCTCTGACAATTGATTGAAAATTTAGAAAGAGGACAACTTCTTTGGAATTGAATTGAAGTTTTGAATGATGAAAAAAAAACGAACTGTGAATGACTTCCTGATGATAAATTTCATCGACAAAAAATAACTGCGGGTGGGATTTGAACTTATATTCAGTGATCAAGCCTTCACCAATTGCGCTGTGTGCACATAGCGTTGAATATGTTAATTAAGAAGTTTTATTGTAAAAGTGATTTCATTTCTAAAGAGAATTTAACCATTCTAATCACCCTACTTATTTGAAGAGTATGAGTAACAGAGTAGACGTTAAATTGTGAAGAGAGCGTGCAAGATACCTTGACTATTCATGAGATCATATTTTTGAGTTGGAAAGAGTCAGAAATTTTTCGATATCAGTTATTATTTTATGATAAGATCAGACAACGCAGACATTCGCTTTTTCGAAAATATGCCTGATTTTTCGTTTATGATGACTTTCGTTTTCTAGCCTTTATTTACATGTTGACGTAGTTGACCAAGCGGCGAGAGGT
>CAJQUW010009892.1:0-19827 GCA_907163375.1 Prostheceraeus crozeri
ACAAATGTGTTTCAGTAAAGCATACAATGTCTGCTTTCTCTGTGTCATGTAAAAGATTGAAATTTCTAAATTTATTTTCATTTAATCCATTTATATTCACGTAGAACAATTCTATGTTCATATATTTTTCCTGTCTACATGTATTTTCGGCAGTCTTTCAGTCTCCTTCCTACATTTCATCAAAAATATCGATTGTCACTGTAGTTATTACGCTTGCGGAGATAGGGTATCTATCGTCATCTGTTCTGTATTGATTGTTTGAATGTTCGTAATGATTTGGTGATGTTGGTCTGTTTCTTTCTTCAAAGCCTTGATTATGTCTTGAATAATTTACGCTTTGCTGTTGGTGCCGCTGGTGTGGTCTGAAAATGGTCTGCTGTTCATGGTTTCCATGGTATCTGCGCATCTGTCTAATTTTCCCATTTTTCATTTCTAAAATAACGAAAATTTCTTCCTGTGATCTTTGACAATGGACTTTTCTTTGATATTGATAAAATAGTTCTACTTCGTGGTCTTGTATAAGGATCGGCTTTGAAACCAACAATTCTGTGATAGTGCCCCTCGTTTTACTACATAGTGAACATGCCTTGGATTGGAGAAAGGCCATGCATATTGTGTCGAAATGGTTGATATGATTGTTGATGCGATTCCTGGATTCCTGTCTGTGCGTTTGTTGTCCTGCTTGAGTTCTTTCCTGGTTTTGCTGTTTCAGTCTGTACAATTGTCCCCCCCCCCCCCCCCCCCCTCCTTACTGGAAATGTCTTACATGACTGGCATTTGGTTGGCTTATTTGCATCGTCTATAACGATCCTTCGTGTTATCGAATTTTACTTGTCCGATTGTATTTGAAGCTTGCTGCATCACGAGTGTCAATAGAGCAACCGCGATTGACAAACACGAGTTGCAGCAGCCCGAATTGTTCACTCTGTTTCAGCAAGACCATGCATGCAAGAGAATCAGCATAGATTACCAACCCTGGAAAGTTGACTTGTACATTACATGACATGAATTATATACAGTATTGCCAAAAAACAATATCCACCCCCCCATGAAATATTAAGAAAAAACGATAAAATTGATAAAAATTCACTCCTGAATTCTTTATTACAACGTTGTAATCATTTATATAAGATGGGATGTATGGGAAACATGCCCATGTATTCAACAATAATATACGGTGGGTGCTCACATGGTAAAAACAACGATCGGTCAAAGGCAAATCAGTACTAGTATGCAAAACCCTTTCGCCATCATGAACATTAGCTTCTTCGAGGCTGGAATGAATCAGTTCTCTGCAGTATTCCGAGTTATGCTTTGCAACCATAACTTGCTTGATTTCTCGCTTGAGAACACCTGTCTGAAGTTGGCAAGAGTTTTGCAACCTCTGCCTTACCTTAACCCAACAATTTTCTATTGGGTTAAGGTCAGAGGAACCAGGCCAAGGGATCTCAAAACACGAATTTCATGTTCAGCCAAGATATTGCTTTACCAGTTTACGCCTGTGTGACAAGGAGCAACCGTCCCTGTTAGCAGGATGCGACATTGATGAATTTTGGATACCACGGTGGCATTTTTTTTCTTTTAGAATTTCTAAATACTTATGAAGCATTGACTGTTTTTCGTTCTTGATTAAAAAGATGTAAACCGGCACGGCCTTGAAAGCTGTTATGCCTCCCCAGATCATAACAGATGGGGAACTGCGAATAGACGGTGAATTATGGTAACTGTGGATGAAAACGCTGATGAGGAGGACGACGGACGAGGCGGCGATTTGCTGTTGAACTGTTTGATTTGAGTTTCGTACGGTAAAACATCACAGATTCCCATTGGTTGTGTGGGTCCAGTCTATTATAAAGTTTCACAAAATTTTCATGCGATCAGCAACTTGTTTTTCTTTGAAAGCTTTGGCTTAATTGCCTGGCGATACGATTTTAGATTTGAATGTTCCAGTCTCCTTCTTATCGTCCGAGTGCTTCTTAACCGTTTTTGATCATCTCCTGCGGAGATTTGCGCGGAATTTTTGAACTTGAAAATTGTTAGGTGACTTCACTGCTGACCTTCGTATCAGGTTATCCGTTTGTTTACTTGTAGCTATGGGCCTTCCTGGAGATTTTGCAGGTCGAGAGGCCTACCACTTTTTTTGTATCGTACGATCAATTGTTTCCACTCAATGTTGATCTTAACGCATCGTGTAAAGCATGAAAACGTATTGCTAAAATCTTGTAGATTGAGCGACAGTTCCCTTCGGAGTCGTATTGCTTGATACATTTGTCTTCCATTTTGCGGTCATTAATTCCTCCTTGTGTATAAACTTGTTTCCTCGACCTTGGAATTGAACAAATTTCCCGCAGAATCTTCACCGAACTTGATTTGATCCAGAGATAACTTCCGATGTTCATCGCGACCCGAAGACCAAACACCTTCGAGGTGTAGAAATATACAGCACGAAGAACTTCAGCCTTGGAAGTGGAGAATGCCCCACAGTTCCATAACTTGGTCTCGTCGTCTCCAGTTATGGGGTCTGCTGTCCTACGTAAGCCACCAATGCCCCTTGCCGTCAGATCCTTCATCTTGGCGTCCAAAGAACGCACGAGGTAGACGACAATTTCTGGATCAATCTTGTCGATTATATTGCACTGCGGTCTGTTTTCTCCTTCGATGAATCGATTAATTCCACAAATGGATGTTGTAGAGAGTAATTTGGGAGAATACTCCGACCCGTCATGTCTTTCGAATTTCGAACACAAAATGCTTTAGAAGCATCAGCTTAGCTTCCGATTTTGGTGCAGTCCAGAGTTCTTTGTGAATGAAGAGTTCTAACTCCTATTGTGCCAATTCGAAATTCCTCCATTCGCTCCAATCGCGGGTTATTAGCTCATGCACCAAGTGTTTGTTCCTGACAGTATGTGTAAGCTACTTTTCGTATTGACCACAACGCTGTTTAATTTCCTGCGAAGGAACGATTGTGAAAGCGTTCCATGTCGACAATACACATGGACGCAGTTATGGTCATCAATACCGTTGAATAACGGCAATTTCATTTTCCATTTCTTCGCAAGTTGATAACCGTTCATGCAAGTGATCATTTCTTTTCGCAAGTTGATAACCTGTTTCGATTTTTGCCAAGTGACATCGAAGCTCGCAAATCAGCCGTGGAGCAAGAGGAATTTCTAATTGCACCGTGTTCAGCACTGAACATCGACAATTGTGCATGCATATACACACTCAGAGTTGAAATAATTCATTGGATATTTAACCAGTTGGCGTCTTCTCCGTACCTGCAAGGCCTTCGGCGCATCCTATATACGGGTAATAATTTACCAACATTTATAAAAATGAAAAGTGTCATCATTCATTATATTTTATTTCAGATTTGATAGCTTCTCGTCGTAGCTGTCCGTCTCAAAATCAGGCCGCCGAAATCAAAATCAAAAATTTTGTTAAAATTTGCCGAGACACTCACGTACGGTCCTCTATTTTATCAATTGTGATTTGTGCATGCGAAAACTTATTGTGTCCATATTAACCATTTCAGTATTTCTACGGTCATCAGTTATTTCCCTGCCTAAGTCGGCCTCGCCATCGTGCGTTCATTGTTATTATTTTTCTCCGGAGTCTATTGTTGTCCTGCTCCTGCGTTTTTGACCAGTGCACCGTGCGCGTGCGTGTTTGCACAAGTAAGCCTGTGTTGTCGCGTAAGCGGGGGACTGTCCGCCGTCTTGCAGCGAATCAGCTGATCTTTTTGTTATTCTGACGGGCCGGGCGGGCGGGGTTCCCCCCTATTCCGTGGTTTTCACATTATCGAATCGGCGGTTGCCGAGGCAAACCACTAAGACTTTATTTCCTGACAATGGAACAGCGCCGGATCACGGAGTGTCAGCCGTCGTCGAGGCGAGTGAATCACATGCTATGAAAGCATTATTAATGCGACAGACAATAACGGCAGGCAGCTACGGTGCAGCCAAACAATGGCATGTTGATGTAAATAAATGTAAATAGACAATGGTGCCGAAATGGGACAATCCAGACGAAACCAGATTCTGTAAATAAACCCTCCACCAAACCTTCCCAAACTCTGCCTTCAACACTCCCTTAAACAGGAACCCCCTCTCCTCCTCTGTCTTCTTTCTCAACACAACAGACACTCATCCCCTCTCTTTAACACATACAAAGACACAGACAACTGTACAATTATTATTGGTATGACGAATCTGACCTCCAAAAACCAAACAAAAAAGAAGACTGCCAACCATCACCACTCGTACACCTTGCCATCCCCCAACCAAAACAGCAGACATCAAACATACAGCAGCCCAAACAAACACATTTCAAACTCCTTTATCGACACTAACATCATGCACAAAACAGCCAAATTTCAGGAGAATTCAACAACCAACTCCTACAAGCAAACACATACAGCCAACACATCCAAATTACATCAAACGATCAAATGATCAACAAAGGCTACATCGACTCAGCCTTTACAAGGCAATACAGAAGACACCACCATTTCAAAAACACACCATTTCAATAACTTACTACAAGAAGCCACAATCAGAGAACACACGCAAATCACAGACAATAACAACACAGAGAAACACAAACTATTCATTTACAACATAGACCAGAAACATAACACATGAGGACGAAATCAATCAAGACATAGAAGACAAATACAACATTCAAGTACACAACGTCCTACAGACTCACACGCTATCTCACAAATTTCCACCATACGACAAATACAATCACAAGTTACAGTAAAAATCACAATCCAACACAACAGACGCACAACAAAATCGAACACAGCATTACTACGTAGTTTCAATACAAACAGATACCAAAAATAAACAGCAATTGCAAGGAGAACAGCAAACACTGCCCACATGTCACAAATGCTTCAATCACTGGTCACACACAGCATACAATCCCACTCAAACATACACACCATGCAATCAGATGCGGAGGCACAATACACACAAAACTCCAATACAAAATTGCCGCAGTCACAAACATCACATGCAAACAACTGTTTTTCAAAGCCACCGTACCCACCTACCATAAGGATGTCCCCTTAACTACAAAATCACTAAACAAAAAAACTACACCAAATCAAACAATCCACGAACATATGCCGACATCCACAAAACACAATCACAATCCCCCACAAATCGACACCCAACAACTTCCAAAACGGTCCTCCCACACCCCTGGTCACACACATTCCCTTCCCAGTCCAAGCCAAATGCCCCTTACTTGCCCACACGCACCAGACGTAACAACCCATTTTATTCACCAAAACCCTCCTCAAACCACAAACCCCCAACAAAGGCAGAGCAGCCGTACCTACCCACACCATCACATCAACAATCAATTTACAGCCATTCGCACTCCAACACAGTAATATCCCACAACATACCAACCAACACTTGACCTCTCAAACACAGCTCCCACACTCACAGCAACAAACTATCGACAACACAGATACAACAGATTTCTTCATACAAAGCACTACAAAACCCATGTCACACTTTAGCAGCACACATCTCTCACTACTCAGACCCAACAAGCAAAAACTCAACATACAACAATATTTAATTGAAATCATTATGGTCATCATCGACAAAACTTACAAAACACTCACAAAACCAAAATTAATGCATCACTCAATAACACACTATGAATGTCACCAGGAATAAGAACACACGACACAAGAAAAAACAAAACACACTTATCACAAGCACTCATCATTTCAATACATGGACACAAGAGCTCAAGCACGGACAAAATCATCTACAACATCATTTTTCACACAATATTATCAGAAAATGAGAACTTCAAAACACGAAACGAAATACCAGGCATAGCACTACTTCATTCACAGAAAACATCAAACACACTTTCATCTCTTCCAACATTCAAAAAATAAAACCCAAGACGGACACAAAGCAATCACACAGTAAAAAAATCACAGACAAGAAATTTTTTCCCACATGACCTCTACAAAACCTCCTACCTATGTATCCCCCCCTCACAATTCAAGACACAACACCCTCTACTAAAACATAACACAATACTTTACACGGCCTTAATACACACAAACATTCAAAAATTCATCACAGGATGATTTCAACGCCAGACACACAGACATCGGATGCACAGTGTACAAAACAGACATGGCAAACAACTACACAAATTTATTACCAGATACAGCAAACATAATTTTTAAAATGACAAAACCAGACAACCTACATTACTCATACATTCAAGCACATTAATTTTTACAGACTGCTTGGATTACATGGATAATCAACGAAAGACCTTCTAAACCTTCAGTCTCATTCCTGTCTTCATTCAACCAGACACAGGATCCAGACCACTTCCCATCACTCTCATACTCAAATAAACAGAACCAATTATTTTACCAAACAAATCGATCTAAACACACTAAATAACTACAGCAAAGAAGTCAACTGGGACAAATTTTCCACACGACAATCTAAAACAACAACATCACCACAGGAACAACAACTCATATGGCCTCCTACAAAATTTTTTTGCTTTGGAGTTATAGCTTCTAATCAAAGGAAAATCATGCAAACTAATATCCAAGGAAATAAGAACCCTCCAGAACTCCTGAATCAACATTAATTAGACTTTCCTGTTTCACGTTGAAGAATCATAACGCAAATGTTTATAAATAGAATGATCAACTGAAGATAATCCGTAATGTTTGTTTAATGATAGTGTTATACCAGCAATGGACAAAAGTTTACATTCGGGATATCAAAATTCTTAACTTAATCACCAACCACCCCTTTTTCGGCAATGGACGGTCAAAAGCTTTTGACACATCTGCGAAACAGAAAACAGAGGACGTTTCATATTTTTAAAAATTTACATAACTTCTTTGATAAGTAAAATGTTATCTAATACAGAGATTTTTTTAAACCTGTTTGGTCTTTATTTATAGCATTATTTTTGGATAACCAATTATTGAGACAGATGCTTGTGAGTTTTGTCAGAATCTTTTCTATGCATGAAGATAAGTTGATAAATATGTGCGAACTTGGATCATTGTTGTTCCCTTTTTAAATATTGGTGTGATCCAACTATTATTCCAAGGAAATGCATCTGCATTGTGCAATACATCATTATAGATATTTTTAAAGTTTTGACAACAGCAGTTTTACATGACTTTAATGTTTCATCAACTATTCGATCTGGTCCAGTTGCTCTATGTAGTTTCGCTTCCTTTATAGCATTTTCTACTTCAGTTTTTGTGATTGCATTATCTAAGTCAGCATCATCAACTTGCTTTTTCAACGCTTTTGCTACAAATGTGTTTCAGTAAAGCATACAATGTCTGCTTTCTCTGTGTCATGTAAAAGATTGAAATTTCTAAATTTATTTTCATTTAATCCATTTATATTCACGTAGAACAATTCTATGTTCATATATTTTTCCTGTCTACATGTATTTTCGGCAGTCTTTCAGTCTCCTTCCTACATTTCATCAAAAATATCGATTGTCACTGTAGTTATTACGCTTGCGGAGATAGGGTATCTATCGTCATCTGTTCTGTATTGATTGTTTGAATGTTCGTAATGATTTGGTGATGTTGGTCTGTTTCTTTCTTCAAAGCCTTGATTATGTCTTGAATAATTTACGCTTTGCTGTTGGTGCCGCTGGTGTGGTCTGAAAATGGTCTGCTGTTCATGGTTTCCAGGGTATCTGCGATCATTATTTTTCCCATTTTTCATTTCTATAATAACTAAAATTTCTTCCTGTGTCTTTGATAAATGACTTGTCTTTGATATTGGATTTAAAATATGTTCTACTTCGTGGTTCTTGTATAAGGATCGGCCTTTGAACCAACAATTCTTTGATAGGTGCCCCTCGTTTACTACAGTGTAACATGCCTTGGATTGGATGCAAGGCCATTGCATATTGGTAGTCGAAATGGTTGATATGATTGTTGATGGCGCGATTCCTGGATTTCCTGTCTGTGCGTGTTGTTGTCCTGCTTGAAGTTCTTTCTGGTTTTGCTGTTCAGCTCTGTGACCAATTGCCCTTACTGGAAGATTGTCTTACATGGAACCTGGCATTTGTTTGGGCTTATTTGCATCGTTCTATAACGATCTTCGATGTATCGAATTTTACTGTCGATTGTATTTGAAGGCTGCTGCATGCACGAAGTGTCAATCGAGGCGAAGCCCGAGAATTGACAAACACGAGTGCAGCAGCCGAATTTGTTTCCACTCTGTTCAGCAAGAAACCAGTGCATGCAAGAGAAGCAGCCTGTGTAGATTACCTGGGGCGAAGGAAAGTTGACTCTGTAACATGTACCATGAACATGAATTATATACAGTATTGCGGCCAAATATTAATATCCACCACACCCCATGAAATATTAGAGAAAAAACGATTTAAATTGATAAAAATTCACTCCTGATTCTCGGTATTACATACTTGTAATCTTTATATAGATGGGATGTATGGGAGTATAACCCAATAACATGCATCTATGGTATTTCAACAATTAAGTATACGGGGGGGCCTACATGGTAAAAATCAAAGATCGTCAAAGGCAAAAAGCAGGAAGGTGTACTTAGGCATGATATGCACCCCTTCTTGACTAGAATTCTGATACAATCGCTATATTATGCAATATGAGTCAAATTTTTAATAATTAGATATTACGGTGATTGAGGGCAAAGAATATGCGGGTATGAGCGCGGGTGAGACAAAGTCGGATAGTGCCATTGAGGTGGGCATGCGGGAAAGGCAACGGATTTAAAGAATAATGTAAAAAAATTGCAGGGGGTACGAATTTATTGAGTTGTTCCAAATGAAGGGAGTCATAAGATAATTGAGTTGTAGGTTTGTATGGAGATGAAGAATGGGGTCCTGGGGTTTGTGAGTTGAGATGGGATTAATGGTATTGGGTAATATGAATGCTTATGATTTTGCGTTTTATTATTGATGTTCATAATTATTGAAGTTATTTTATTTTTATGTGATTGATTTTTATATATGCAAATGCAACCCTTTCGCCTTCATGACATTAGCTATTCTTCCGAGGCGATTGGGAATGAATCAGTTTCTGCAGTATTCCGGAGTTATGCTGTTGCACCATAACTTGCTTGATTTACCTCGCTTGAGATCAAACTGTCTGAAGTTGGCAAGAGTTTTGGCAACCTCTGCCTTGACCTTAACCCAACAATTTTCTATTGGGTTAAGGTCAGGGGAGGAACCAGGCCAAGGGATCAAAACACGAATTTCATGTTCAGCAAGATATTGCTTTACCAGTTTTGCCTGGTGACAAGGAGCACCGTCGTGTTGCAGGATGCGACATTGATGAATTTGGAACCACGGTGGCATTTTTTCTTTTAGAATTTCTAAATACTTTGAAGCATTGACTGTTTCGTTCTTGTTAAAAAGATGTAAACCGGCACGGCCTTGAGCTGTTATGCCTCCCCAGATCATAACAGATGGGGAACTGCGAATAGAGGTGAAAATGTAACGTGGATGAAAACGCTGATGAGGAGGACGACGGACGAGGCGGCGATTGCTGTTGAACTGTTTGATTTGAGTTTCGTCGGTAAACATCACAGATTCCCATTGTTGTGGGGTCCAGTCTTTATAAAGTTCACAAAATTTCATGCGATCAGCAATGTTTTTCTTTGAAAGCTTTGGCTTAATTGCCTGGCGATACGATTTTAGATTTGAATGTTCCAGTCTCCTTCTTATCGTCCGAGTGCTTACCGTTTTGATATCTCCTGGGAGATTTGCGCGAATTTTTGAACTTGAAATTGTTGGTGACTTCACTGCTGACCTTCGTATCAGGTTATCCGTTTGTTTACTTGTAGCTCTGGGCCTTCCTGGAGATTTTGCAGGTGAGAGCCTACCACTTTTTTTGTATCGAGCAATTGTTCCACTCAATGTTGATCTTAAGCATCGTGTAAGCATGAAACGTATTGCTAAAATCTTGTAGATTGAGCGACAGTTCCCTTCGGAGTCGTATTGCTTGATACATTTGTCTTCCATTTTGCGGTCATTAATTCCTCCTTTGTATAACTTGTTTCCTCGACCTTGGAATTGAACAAATTTCCCCGCAGAATCTTCACCGAACTTGATTTGATCCAGAGATAACTTCCGATGTTCATCGCGAGCCCGAAGACCAAACACCTTCGAGGTGTAGAAATATACAGCACGAAGAACTTCAGCCTTGGAAGTGGAGAATGCCCCACAGTTCCATAACTTGGTCTCGTCGTCTCCAGTTATGGGGTCTGCTGTCCTACGTAAGCCACCAATGCCCCTTGCCGTCAGATCCTTCATCTTGGCGTCCAAAGAACGCACGAGGTAGACGAATTCTGGATCAATCTTGTCGATTATATTGCACTGCGGTCTGTTCTCCTTGATGAATCGATTAATTCCACAAATGATGTTGTAGAGAGTATTTGGAGAATACTCCGACCCGTCATGTCTTCGAATTTCGAACACAAAATGCTTTAGAGCATCAGCTAGCTCCGATTTTGGTGAAGTCCAGAGTTCTTGTGAAGAAGAGTTCTACTCCTCTTGTGCCATTCGAATTCCTCCATTCGCTCCAATCGCGGTATAGCTTCATGCACCAAGTGTTGTTCCTGACAGTATGTGTAGCTACTTTTCGTATTGACCACAACGCTGTTTATTTCCTGCGAAGGAACGATTGTGAAGCGTTCCATGTCGACAATACACATGGACGCAGTATGTCATCAACCGTTGAATACGGATTCATTTCATTTCTTCGCAAGTTGATAACCGTTCATGCAAGTGATCATTTCTTCGCAAGTTGATAACCGTTCATGCAAGTGACATCGAAGTCGCATCAGCCGTGGAGCAAGAGAATTCTAATTGCACTGTTCAGCAATGAAATCGACAATTGTGCATGCATATACACACTCAGAGTGAAATAATTCATTGATATTAACCAGTGGCGTCTTCTCCGTACCTGCAAGGCCTTCGGCGCATCCTATATACGGGTAATAATTTACCAACATTTATAAAAATGAAAAGTGTCATCATTCATTATATTTTATTTCAAATTTGATAGCTTCTCGTCGTAGCTGTCCGTCTCAAAATCAGGCCGAAATCAAAATCAAAAATTTTGTTAAATTTGCGAGACATCACGTACGGTCCTCTATTTTTCAATTGTGATTTGTGCATGCGAAAACTTATTGTGTCCATTTACCATTTCAGTATTTCTACGTCATCAGTATTTCCCTGCCAAGTCGGCCTCGCCATCGTGCGTTCATTGTTATTATTTTCTCCGGAGTCTATTGTTGTCTGCTCCTGCGTTTTGCAGTGCACGTGCGCGTGCGTGTTTGCACAAGTAAGCCTGTGTTGTCGCGTAGCGGGGACTGTCCGCCGTCTTGCAGCGAATCAGCTGATCTTTTGTTATCTGACGGGCGGCGGCGGTTCCCCCTATTCCGTGGTTTTCACATTATCGATCGGCGGTTGCCGAGGCAACCACTAAGACTTTATTTCCTGACAATGGAACAGCGCCGATCACGGAGTGTCAGCCGTCGTCGAGGCTGTGAATCACATGCTATGAAAGCATTATTAATGCGACAGACAATAACGGCAGCTACGGTGCAGCCAAACAATGGCAGTGATGTAAATAATGTAAATAGACAATGTGCCGAAATGGACAATCCAGACGAACCTGTTTCTGTAAATAAACCCTCCACACCTTCCAACTCAGCCTTCAACACTCCCTTAAACAGAACCCCCTCTCCTCCTCTGTCTTCTTTCTCAACAAACAGACACTCATCCCTCTCTTTAACACATACAAAAGACACAGACAACTGTACAATTATTATTGATGACGAATCTGACCTCCAAAACCAAACAAAAAGAGACTGCCAACATCACCACTCGACACCTTGCCACCCACCAAACAGCAGACATCAAACATACAGCCCAAACAAACACATTTCAAACTCTTTATCGACACTACATCATGCACAAAACAGCCAAATTTCAGAGAATTCAACCAACTCCTACAAGCAAACACATACAGCCAACACATCAAATTCATCAAACGATCAAATGACAACAAAGGCTACATACTCACCTTTACAAGCAATACAGAAGCACAACTTTTCAAAAACACACCATTCAATAACTTACTACAAGAAGCCACAATCAGAGACACACGCAAATCACAGACAAAACAACACAGAGAAACACAAATATTCATTTACAACATAGACCAGAACATACACATGGACGAAATCAAGCAAGACATAGAAGACAAATACAACATTCAAGTACACAACGTCTACAGACTCACACGCTACTCACAATTTTCCACATACGACAAATACAACACAAGTACAGTAAAAATCACAATCAACACAACAGACGCACACAAAATCGAACACAGCATACTACTTTTTCAATACAACAGATACAAAACAGCAATTGCAAGAGAACAGCAAACACTGCCCACATGTCACAAATGCTTCAATCACGGTCACACACAGATACAATGCACTCAAACATACACAACATGCATCAGATGCGGAGGCACACACACAAAACAAAATTGCCCAGTCACAAACATCACATGCAAACACTGTTTTCAAAGCCACGTACCCACCTACAAAGGATGTCCCTACTACAAATCACTAAACAAAAACTACACCAAATCAAACAATCCACGAACATATGCCGACATCACAAAACACAATCACAATCCCCCACAAATCGACACCCAACAACTCCAAAACGGTCCTCCACCCCTGGTCACACACATTCCCTTCCAGTCCAAGCCAAATGCCCTACTGCCCACACCCAGACGTACAACCCATTTTATTCACCAAAACCCTCCTCAACACAAACAACAAAGGCAGCCGTACCCACACCATCACATCAACAATCAATTTACAGCCATTCGCACTCCAACAAGTAATATCCACAACATACCACCAACACTGACCTCTCAAACACAGCTCCCACACTCACAGCAACAAACTATCGACAACACAGATACAGATTTCTTCATACAAAGCACCATGTCACACTTAGCAAACATTCTCTCAGACCCAACAAGCAAAAACTCAACAACAACAAAATTAATTGAAATCATTATGGTCATCATCGACAAACTACAAACACTCACAAAACAAAATTAATGCATCACTCAATAACACACATGAATGTCAACGGAATAAGAACACACACACAAGAAAAACAAACACTCTTATCACAAGCACTCATCATTTCAATACATGACACAAGACTCAAGCACGGACAAAAATCATCTACACAGCATTTTTCCACAATATATCATATATGAACTCAAACACGAACGAAATACAGGCATAGCACTACTCATTCACAAAAACATCAAACACACTTTCATCTCTTCACACAACCAAGACGGACACAAAGCAATCACACAGTAAAAATCACAGACAAGAAAATTTTCCCACATGACCTCTACATAACCTCCTACTATGTCCCCCCTCACAATTCAAGACACAACACCTTACTAAAACAACACATACTTTACACGGCCTTATCACACAAACATTCAATCATCACAGGAGATTTCAACGCCAGACACACAGACATCGGATGCACAGGTACAAACAGACATGGCAAACAACTACACAAATTTATTACAGATACAGCAAACATAATTTTAAATGACACCAGACAACCTACATTCATACATTCTGCACATAATTTTACAGACTGCTTGGATTACATGATATCAACGAAAGACCTTCTACCTTCAGTCTCTTCCTGCTTCATTCAACCAGACACAGGATCAGACCATCTTCCATCACTCTCATACTCAAAAAACAGAACAATTATTTACCAAACAATCGATCTAACACACATAACTACAGCAAAGTCAACTGGGACATTTTCACAGACAATCTAAACAACAACATCACACAGGACAACAACATATGGCCTCCACAAAATTTTCAACACCACAAGAAATAGAAAACTGCACTTCCACACTTATCAAACATTTCACAGACACTATAGAACAGACTGTCCCCAAACACAGATCCCCTAACCCACAAAACCCCGTCTTCCCCCACACGTTTTAAGACTCATACGATCACGCAGACAACTCAGAAAAGAACAATTAATACACAACTCAGATCATACACGCAAACAAATTAATGAACTAAACAAAGCCATCAAACAAGAAATCAAAGACATTAAAATCAACATGCAAACAAACAAAGCAAATATCATAAAACAAGGACCTAAAAACAACAAATTCTGGACAACAATAAAATCTTTCATCAACCCCACCATCAAAAACAATTCGCCAATAATACATAACAATGACACTTACACCACACCTCAAGACAAAGCAGACATCTTCACATCTCATTTCAATACAATTTTCACACAGAATCAGAACAATAATTTCAACGACAACTTCAAACAATACATTCAAGCACAATTGCCAGACCTCACACCTCTCAACAATACCAATCAATTTAATGAAAGCCATACACTCACGCAAGACATAACACTCACAGAACTACAGCACAGCATTAAGAAACTGAAGAACAACACAGCACCCGGCCCAGACAACGTCACATACGAATGCATCAAACACGCTCCACACTCTGTCAATATCATTCTGTCAAACCTATTCAACGCAATCATCAAAACAGCACACATTCCATCACACTTTAAGATATCTCACATCACAGTCATTCCAAAAGAGAACTAAGACCACACATTAATCCATTCATACAGACCGATTACATTATCATCAACATTCAGCAAACTATTCGAAAAGATCCTTACAAGCAGACTACTCTCATACAGCATTATCAACAATATCATTCACAATCACCAAACAGGATTTAGACCAACAAGAGACACCACAGAAAACATCATACACATCGTACAAAAGACAACACAAGCATTCAACAACAATCAATACACAGCATGCATATCAATAGACATCAAACAGGCATTCGATTCCACATGGCACACAGGATTACTACATACGCTCAATCAACATACATCTACACATTTCACAAAAATAATCAATCAATTCATCTCAAACAGAAGCATCAAAATCAAAATAGACAATACAATATCAAAGACATCCATCACACCCACACAAGGCTTGCCCAAGGTTCCCCCCTCTCACCAGTCCTCTACAACATATTCAATTCCACAGCCCCGCACCCAAATGTCCCCAAACACAGAAATTTACAACTATGCAGACGACACATTCTACACCTCAACAGCATCCACTCCCACACAAGCATGGACACAATTATCACCACACATACAAGCATACACAGAATGGTGCAACAATTACAGACTATCAATACAAACAGACAAAACACAACTAATATTTTTCACACGACGCAGAGCAACACCAGACAACCACTACCCAACATGCACAATCCAAAATACAATCATTCCACGAAAAACATACATCGACATACTTGGCACACGACTCGACATACACTTCACAATGCAACATCACATACAAAAAATTAACACAGGCACTCACTACACAATAACCAACATCCGCAAACTTTTCAGTCAATACAAACACATACATCCATACATCGGCATCCTACTCTACAAAACACTCATTCGCACAAAATTTACATACGCTTCACCAATACTCACACTTATTAAACCCACTTCTTGGCGGCCACTTCTCCACACAGAACATCGCGCTCTTCGAGCAGCCCACCGGAAAGGCATTAGAACAAGACTAACATACCTCTACTCCAAATCGAACATGCAAACAATATCAGATCACTACATCACAGTTGGCAAAAACACACTACATAGACTTATCAAACACAAAAACACACGCATCCTACAAACACTCTTCAACAAAAATTTCAAAAAACACATAACATACTGGACACCACCACTCGACCACATATACACAAAATTTACTACACACGAACAACAACAGATAAAATCAACAATAGAGCAGCTCATTCATTAGGACTTTCAATACATAACACTTAATCTGACCCACATACCTATCGACCCACTTATAATCATCAACATTATCATAGCTGTATATTCTGTAAAGACCCGTTTTCGGTGGCGGCAACATCTGTTTCTGGAAAAAAAGAAAAGAAAAGCAAAAAAAACTAAAAAAAAGAAAAGGCAAAAAAAAGTACAAAAAAGAAAAAAAACTAGAAAACAAAAGAAAAGTCCAAAAAAATTAAAAAAAAATAAAGAAAGGAAAACTCTGTATATTTGTAAATATTGTCATCCAATCACACTACACTTCTGTAACCACGCAACATTCATCTAGATCACACACACAAGCATCTCTTTAGACACACTCTTCAACACAAAAATCACACAGCAAAATCACAATTTCTTTCTCAACCTCTGTTTCGTTCCCTTAGCCGTTTTTCCTTCCTCTTTTGTATATAATGTCTTTTTCGCATGCACCGTTGTCTACACCCCTGTAAATTTTTTTCCATTGTAAATAGCTGTTGCTCTATGTACCAAGTTTCTTTGTTTGTCATTGTTTATGAGCCCAGGGTCCCATGGGACTCTGTGGCTTTGTGGCCCCACCCGGTTAGGGGGGGCCAAATAAACTTATTGTTCTCAAAATCAGACGCTCAACCTTAGAGTGAACAGTTTTGCTGTGCGTGCACGAATCACAGCTGTTTTCTTCTAACGATTGGAACATGCTAGTCGTGTGTTCAGACGGAGCGAAAGAGAGTTGTGTGCGTGTGAGGCAGCAAGCGCACGCGCCCGCAACAATATTGGCTTTTCCGATAGACATAATCATTGATATAGAGATAATTCTAAAATACTGGAGATAATGCTTTGCCTTCTACAATTTTTACAATGAAATTCTCCGTTATTCTTGATCGAGGCTCGGTACCTAAATATAGAAAGGGAAGCGCAAACCAATTGTTCCTGTCCTCCGTTTCTCGTCGGAGAGGCCACTACGCCAACAATAGCAGCTGACTGACGTTCAGATAAGACCATAGAAATAAACTGTCTATCTGAAGTTCGCCAGAATGGAAATTGACTCAAGGTCGCGGCACATTCGAGGGAACTAAGTTGGGGCATGAAGAACCAAATAAAAGCTTCGATTTACTCATGTGACTGATTCTAACCCAATCATACAGACGTTGGCAGGTGCATCTAAGTGAAAATGCGTGCGATTTATGTGCCGTTATTGTGCACTGCATGAAGCTTGATTTCAGTTCTAGAGGTTTTATTGTTGTCAATTTCTATGGATAAGACTGTGATCAGATGATGAGCGTCCGCCAATGAGTGCAGAGTAATGCATGACTCGAACACCCAGATTCCGTAGAATTCCATGATTTGTTTTTGCGTGATTGATATGACGCTATGTTTAGTACTGCAGATGAACTCATCATAATCACGCCTTTCGTCCGAAGGGAATATACTGAAAAGATGACAGTCGTCAAGCAAGGTAGGCCAACACCGGATTTAAAAATTGACTGAACTCACAGAGAAAGAAATAAGAAATACACAAGACATTTTCATGCACATGAGTGGCTGACCAGCCGTGCGAAACGCAAGAAACTGTTTCCCTTCCTCCTTTTTTCTCGAGAAAATGTGGTCTGGACAGAGAGGGGATATAGTAATCTCATCTCCTTGAGTAAGGCGGTTAGGCGACATGAGCAATCAACTTCTCATGTGCACATTCACTTGGCATTAAAAAATGTTCGGAAAATTGTTATCAAAATTTCATCTTTTATGAAAATTAATGTTATAACATAAAAAATTCTAGTATAGAAATAGTATTCCAATGCCGAGCGAAGGCCTGTGGTCTGGGAGGACGCAGCGCCACTGATATTAACAGTAATTTGTCTTATTGCTCGACGGACGATAAATGACCCTCATCGTGCAATAAATATTATCGAAGAAGTTATCGCTACATGGCTGTTGACATTTCGTATCGTACTGTGGTTGCATTGAATGTATTCGTTGTATGCTGACGTTTATTTCGGAACACAGACATAGAACAATTGATATTTACAATGGATAAGTATGGAGTTATTCTGAAACACCTTCCAAAGATTTCGATGAACAACGCTATGATGACGCAAAGATAGCGCTCACCTTGAGATTTCTGTTATGAAGCATTCGACAAGCCATAGAAATCGAATTAATATCAATGGCCATTATCTACCGAAATTGTCCAAAACTTTCTACTGTGACCATAGAAATAAACTGTCTATCTGAAGTTCGCTAGAATGGAAACTGACTCAAGGTCGCGGCACATCCGGAGGAACTGAGTTGGGGCATGAACCACCAATTAAAAGCTTCGATTTACACATGTGACTGATGCTAACCCAATCATACAGACGTTGGCAGGTGCATCTAAGTGAAAATGCGTGCGATTTATGTGCCGCTATTGGGCATTGCATGAAGCTTAATTTCCATTCTCACAGAATTTTGATAGGTCGTCTCTTCTTCCGTTTGACTAGAAGGGAAACATTGGAACATGTAACGTAAATGAAATGGCACAATCTGCTGACTAAATACCATAGCAATCAAACAATGAGCAGCCAGTTCAACATCAAACACGACAAATTGTGCAAAGTTTCAGTGACTGTTATCAACCGGATCACACAGCAAAGAGACAGACGTTGTCAAGTTCTACAGAGAAGTTTGTGAACGTTTTTTCATGCGCCTACTAACTTTTTTTAAAATGATCGGATGACCCAACATTATCGAGAAAACTTTTGCGCAATGATCTGAATTCTTCGAATCTGAAGGAGTCGTGGCGATCGGAGCATTTTGAAGGAATTCAGAGCAATCCGCAAGCGACGCACGACTATTTTTCCTATCTCTATAAGGTATTAAAAATTTCTTTTTGTCCACTTATTAAGTTCCTGCATGTGCCATCTGTTTGAATCAGTTTGCACTTCTAGCAAAGTGACACGATTAAACAATCTAATTCTGTGTCCATTCTAGAGGTTTTATTGTTGTCAATTTCTATGACTGTGACACTCAGTCTAGATGACATAGTGTCATTTCATTAATGAATATGCTATGAAGACGCTAACTTAGCTCTCTATCGGATAATTCTTTTTTCCTATTGAAAGACAGTAATGATAAGATGAATAGATTGAATCGTTATCTGCAAATAATTTTCTAGATGGTTGATTAAAGCATCAAAGTATGACAGCGTGCTGAAGCCGTGCATTTCGTCTCCGCCGTGCTGTCAAGCAATAGGGTAGTTATTGCACTCTAGGCTTCGTCTCGACTTTCGGTCCGGCGACGAATCATAGTGTGAATAACCATCAATTATTTTCAAATTGATTTGTTTTCTTCAAGTAGAATTGTTTGTCCTTCATTCTTCATCATCTGATCTATTTTGACGCTTCGTCGTCAGTATCTTCACTTTCAGTGTCTTCATTCTTGTTTTGCTTCCATTCTTCTAGCATCGATTTCCGCCAAACGAATCGCAACTATTTCTTCTTTTAGTTATTTTATTTCCGGATCATTTTTCTTCATTTCTCTTTCATAGGTCCTTATCGATTTCAGTAGATCACTTCTCTCTCGCAAATGGTTTGCTTTTATTTTCTCAATCTCATCTTCTCTTCTGACTATTCTGTTGATCTTGTTACGATTCATTTTGTGTCGCTATGTTTTGAATGTCTATCGCATGGACTTCACACATACATTTTACACGTATGTTTCCGTTTCGTTTTCAGATATTTTACAAATTCGTAAGATGGCAAATTTGTGCAGTTCGAATGAAACGAAATGTCACATTTGTCACAATCACGTGAAAGTCCAATTCGGATATTACTA
>CAJQUW010009893.1:0-39763 GCA_907163375.1 Prostheceraeus crozeri
GGCCTAATAATTACTCCGGCCGACAAGAGCGTGGTTGAAAATGAGACTTTCACAGGCTATTGATTGCAGGCTATTACGAACCTGCCCGACCGCTGAAATCCATACGATTCCTGCTCTTGTCAGACAGAATCAAATAAATACACTTGTGAAACCAAGCAAATAGAAGTTATCTGTGAAATGACATGTTTCCCTGTAAAGTATTTTTCGAAATTGAAAATGCACCGCCAGTTAGCTGCCATTACGCTTGAAAATGACGTTTGTCTATGTTATCTCTGATTAAAGTACAAAGTATAGAAATATTATTTGGCATGGAATATCTTCGGATCATGCAATGTGTTGCTGCACGTTATCTACGAAGCAAAACACATTTAGGCTTGTCATCCGTCTTAAGATCGACGAACACAACATTTTGACCGGTTCTAGCCACATTTAGCCTTACTCTCGTACATCACTTATCGGAAGCTTGATAGCCGCATATAGGGTCTACATGACATCTCATGACATTCAATTTCAAATGTTATGCCTCTGTACTCCCCGCTCAATCGGAGAAATCACAGGAAAGCGTCATTTTTACTAAATACCGCAATCTGCTTGCATATTGGATTTACATTGTGATTTTGTCAGGCAAGCAGTGGAACCGGGTAGAGCTCGTCAAACGCGCAGATTCGCAGTATTAGTCATTGGAATAGCGTGTACAGCGATATATAAAAGTCTCGTTTTCGGCCTCGTTCCATACAATAACTCGTGCTGGCAGTGGACTATATTATGCTGACTTTATAAAAACCCAAAGATTAATGTAGTTGAGGCATAAGTTACCTTTCCGCAAGCTAAGTTGGGCAACATCTTGATCTTGGGTGAGACAAATATCAGACCTAAGATTGGTCACCTTCCTTATACGTCCTAGAATGTGTAGTTGAAAACAAGTCTCAAGTGCTAAACGTCACAAATGTGTTGAGTTAAAATATTGCATTTGGTTTATTATACATGGCATACATGCACTTACAAAACAGAGCAGTAGGCTACAGTTTATTGCTAAGTGATTGTATGCACTGTGTATGCCATATCTACGCATCATTGCAAATAAGCTGGTATTATTTTTGACTACACATATACACGCACGTGTCTTCACTTAAGCTTTCATTACAAAAATCGCATTGCGTTTGCATGCATAACGAAGATTTCCTACTGAAGTGTAGGAGATATGATGTACATGAATGTGTGACATGAAATTACATACAGTGAAAAGTAAAGTCTTGCAAGCATTATTGCCTGCCACTGTTGCCACACCAGCCACTTCCGCCACAGGCGAACGTGTTCATTTCCTTTTGTCTTAAATAGGAGCTGGTGTACTATGAGTCTGAAGCAACTAGATAGACAGCTTAATTTTGTATAGCCATTGATCTACGACAGTGGTTCCCAAACTATGGGTCGAGAGCGGAATCTTAGTGGGTCACGAAAAATTATAGAATTACGAATTAGCCTCGATTAAACGCTGCCTATCGAGATACAGTCCGTTTCATAAAAAGTGGATCATCCTAAAATTTGACTAAATAAAACATAAGTATGATACAGAAAGCATTTTTCCTGTTATTTCATGTCCCTAATATATTTAAATGTCCTTATATAATCTGATAAGCTATGATACAGTAACGGTTCTTAAGAAGCTAATATTTTGTGGCCCTACCCTTATTGTCAACGACATTACCAATTCGTCTAGGCATTGATTCGATGATATCGTTGATTTTTGACTGATCTAACTTTCTCCACTCTCTTTTTAGCAGTGACGTAAGTTGTGATACGCCATCTGTAGGTACCAGTGAACGACGAACGTTACGTTTTAGAATACTCCATACATTTTCTATGGGATTCAGATCAGGAGAACGAGCTGGCCAAGATAATGTCCTAAGCCCTAATTGAGACTTGCATAAGTTGACTCTACTACTCCTGTGACACGTAGCATTATCATCCATAAATAACCAAGTCGATGGATCACCAAGTTGATCTGTCATTTGGCCAATGTTCATTCGTAAAACATTCACATAGCGTTCAGAATTCATGGTTCCTTGCTGTATGTGAAGTTCAGAGCGGCCATTGGTCCAAATGCCAGCCCAAATCAGTAGAGTCGCACCACCTTATACCCGGGGACGATGTAAATGTCTCGGAATTTCCTGATCAGATTTTATCCATAATCTCAATCGACCATCACTATCCTTCAGACGGACTGATGCCTCATCAGACCAGACAACCCGATCCCATTGATTTCGCCAGTGACAATGACTCATTGCCCATCTGAGACGTCTTGTTGTATGCTGATCTGATAATTCGATCTGAGAGGGCCTCTTACAGCTCTTGAAATTCGACTCAATAAGTGGAAGTACGAATAGTGGACTTAGAAATAGACGAGACTAGTGCAGCCATCTCAGTTAACGAGAGACTTGGATCAACTTTAACAAATCTCAAAATTAGGCGGTCTCTACGTTTGGATGTTTTGTGTGGACGGCCAGAGCCCTCTTTACGACAGAGTCGAAAATCATCATTATGCCATCGATGCACATTTGTGTAAGGGACATTTAGTCGCTTGCTTGTAGCTCGCAAAGAAAACCCTAGTTCTAGCAAGGCTGACACTTTGCCTTTTGTGAATGCGATCTCGTTATTGTTCATTTGTGCTTTGTATTGTTTTCAACCGGTAAGAGATAGATTTCTAGCTGAAAGCAATCAGGAGTGCTGCCAACACCACCGCAACGAAGTCAGGAAGCTATGGAACATGAAGTCCAGTTAATCACATGTAGCAGTTACATTATTGTTGATGAATAATGGTGCTATATTGGCTCTGATTGACCGATTTTCTTTATTTTTGTTTTGCTTGATAGCTTTTGGCTTGTAGAACAACATATTACATAACAAAGGAAACAAATGTAATTTTATAAGAGTGAAGTATGATTTTGTGTAACATTGCTAAATGAAGATCAAATTATCTACTACTTTTTTATCTATAACAGAAAACAACTCAATATTCATGCTTGAAATTTCCAACAATGATATTAGTAAGCACAACTGACATACCTTCCAAATTTCAGAGAAATTCGTTCAAGTTTGGCGGAGTTAGACAAAGTTGAAGTTAAGGCGATGTTTAAGGGTGATCCATTTTTTATGAAACAATCTGTAGTTCAAGACTCAGACTTTCAATGCCAGGCCGGTTGTTTTATCAAGCAGTAGTTTCTTTTCACGAGCTTAACCAATCACAGTTGATCATTCTCTCAGGATATTCATTCTTCATCGCAAAAAGGAAAAATCTGTCTTCACCTATTCATAGAGAATGTACTTAAGCAACACTAAGCGAGCCAATAACAGTTACTGCTTCGAGGCTTCGTGTCAGCCAATGAAATGATTGGAACAGATAGATTGGCTTGAAAAGCAGCACATTTATTGTATAGAAGTGACGCTTCTCTTCATGATCTCAAGCGTTGTAGTGTGCTAATGGACCCCATAGCATTTTTTAACATGTTAACTAGGCGACAAAATGTCGCCTAGTCCCTCTCTTTGTGTCGCCTGGTGACCAAGATTTTCAGTCACTAGGCGACAACACCAAAAATTGAAGAATTGTGTTGAGAAAGGTTGTATTTTGTTGCATATTCACATATACAGTATATGCAGTGTTTTTAAGGGGTTCCACACGCACGAATCGTGTGTGTGAAATCATCCACCATGCGCGTGGAATTATTGAAATGAAAGGAGCACTGTACTTTTTTGACATGACCTTAAAACAGTACTTTTCAACCGGTGAGACGGTACGCACAAGTGCGGATGAGATGCTGGCTACTGATGAATACATATTTGACTCAAGCTGTTAACTTTTCTCTCGTTCATAACGATTCAGACTTATTCACTCGCTCATCACATCAGGCTGTGTACGCACGTGTACACACGTTGTCAATGAATTGGCAAATGAATGAAGCAACCGATATCTGATCCCCGCTTGTTACGCTTAACCTTGTCATTGCTTATTGTTCTCTTTCGAATGACGTATTTTGCTCAGTTGATAAATATCAGATTGATAATAAGTTCATTACAGTCAGGTATTTAGACAAACATAGAGCAATGCAGACTGGTTTTCTCTGTGAATCACATTCGGATGTTCGTGGAGCAGAAGGACTGCTGCAAGCTCTTCTGGATAGATTCGAAGTATGCCATCTTCTAGAGGTAGCTAAAGAGAAACTGACATCCTTGACTACTGACGGCATAGAAATTGACAACAATAAAACCTCTAGAATGGAAATTAAGCTTCATGCACTGCACAATAACGGCACATAAATCGCACGCATTTTCACTTAGATGCACCTGCCAACGTCTGAATCATTGGGTTAGAATCAGTCACATGAGCAATTCTAAGCTTCTCATTGGTTCTTCATGCCCCAACTTAGTTCCCCCGGCTATGCCGCGACCTTGAGTCAATTTCCATTCTAGCGAACTTCAGATAAACAGTTTATTTCTATGACTGACGGAGAGATTGCAAACACAGGACGAAAAGGTGGTCTCTGGGTACGGCTGATCGATTATCTTGGAAGAGACATCCTCTGCTTTTGGTGCACTGGGCACAGGTCTGATCTGGTGATGGATGACATGGTTGCAGACATCTCAGAGTTGAAGCATTGGCGGATAAACTTAAAAGTCATTTGCAACTTTCTATAGGGCTTCCGCATTGCGCACCACAGAGTTACAGCAGCAGTTGCAAGAGTCTGGAGCTCAGTTCTATCGATTTCCTGAACATCATGATATACGGTTTGCTGAACACACATTCAACCTGGCATTTGCAGTCTGTCAAAACCTAGAGGGAGCGAGGAAGCATTGGAAATCTCAGCTGAATATCGGAGACAAGAAAGACAGAGCAACGGCCACAGGTTTCCTGAAGGTTTGGGAAAAGGGAGGACAACAAGAACGCCTAACATTTGTAATGCTAGATGTTTTGCGATTGTTACGGGACTTGCAGAAGTCCAGTCAACGCAGCCTCATTACTCTCCCAGACCTCTTACAGGAAAAGGAGAAGACCATTGCCTGTCTGGATCAAATGATATCCAAGATGTATCCTGGAGGTTACGAAGAGAAGTCTGTCTCCACTGATATGACCTCCGCGGATGGTCAGGAGGTCAATAACGTCTGTAGATGTACAAACTCTTACGTCACTTCGAGAAGAAGCTTCCAGGCAATTCGCCAGGAGGTAGTTACTTCGGCACGAAACTTTCTTTCGAAGCGCCTTTCAATAGAGCAGGATAACGGAGTGAAGGAGATGATTTCATTTATGAATTCTCGGAACTCCTCAGAAATGATTGATTCTGTAAAAGAGTTTGTCCGCAATTGCTTTGGTTCGGACACATTGGCTTCCTTCTGTGACGATGTCATTGGGATGTTTGTTCAGCATGGTGCATTTTCCTTCGTTGGTACAGACGTATGTGGAACAGCAAAGCTATATGAGATTCTGAGGCGCTCTCGACCAGGTTCAGCCCTGAGTAGGGTGGTACAAAGTTTTATTGCTGCTGTACCTCACAGCATGGACCCAGAAAGAGCAGTCTCCTACCACACAGAGATGAAGAGCGCCAAACGCTCTGGTGCTAAGAGGAGTACAATGAATGCCCGTCTGATCATCGCCATGAACGGAAGAGGCACGGCATTCTATGATCCACGTCCGGCAGTTGCTGAATTTCTTCTAAAAAAAGAACGACGTAACACTCAGTCAGCCCCGGAACTCCACAAACAGAGGGACTTCATTAAGAACTTCTTTCAAGAGTAGAACTACCTCTTGTTCTTTGTTAACATACAATATATAACAAGGTTATTTTTGTGATTTTTGGTCTTTTTTATTCTGAATTACTGTACATGTACTGACTGTTTATACAGGTACCGTATATGTATGTGCCCCTTTTTGTCTAAAAATATGCCCTTTTTGTTCATCAGCAAGACCAAAAAATGCCCTTTTTTGTATCTTGTCGCCTAGTGAAAATTCCTTCAAAAATGCTATGATCTCCCCCCCCAGGTTTTTAAATTTGTCTAAAATCTGCAAGAATAAATCAATCGTCACCAAACTTCAGGTAAATTTACTTGAGCATATTTATCACCCACACACAAAATTTTATGCAGATCAGACAAGTAGTCTTTGCATGGGAGACGATCACGTGAAGTGTAGCGAAGTCTGCAACTTGATCTGACTTCCACTGTTCGACGCATTATTGTTACTCGTGTGTGCATTGTTCTCTCTCCCTCTTCGTCTCATCCACTGTTATTTGAAATCTTTCCACGACCGCTACCTTGCCACACCTTTATCAAACCAAGCATATTAATATAAGGGATGTGGTCTGATCATCATCGCTTCACGAGTTATCGGAAATCACTTTGTTGACCTCAAGTGCTTTCTGCTCCGACGGTGAGGTCATAAGAAGTCAGATCAAGCTGCCGGCATCGCTGCACTTCAAGTTATCGCTCCTAATTCAAAAAGTGCTTGTCCGATTTACCTAAACTTTTGCATGTGGGTAGAGAACAACTTCACTTACTTGTGCTTAAAGTTTTGTAACGATTGATTCATTTTTACGGATTTTAGACAAATTTGAAAACGTGGGGGGAGATAACCCTCAAGTACCGCAAGTTCATTATTTGGAATTTGTAAAATTACATTCCTGAAATTAAAGTATCTCCGGTCTTACCAGGCGAGTCATATCAGCTGCTTGAGGTTGGCCAGGTACCTTTCCTTGTGCCTGTAAGGATCTGAGTCTATTATGCTCATCTAGAAGAGCTTCTTTCTGTTGAGAAGTAAGACCGGAACTGAGAGAAATTCCTGTGACTGCAATCTTACTTGAACAGTCACAGAGAAGTAGCCATGAACTGAACAAAGTAACAAAGAAAAACAAGTTCATTTGGAAATAAGCCATCGTCAGAAAGTGATTAGGACACGAATATCATTCAGAAACAAGTTGTTTTATATGTTTCTCATGAAGCAATGTCCTCGATGATGTAACGGAAGTTTAATTTCCTCTCCGATAGTAATTACAGAGGAAATACATATATAATGATGTGGAATGAAATCTGCTAATTGGTTGCATGTATTTATTGGGTGGTAACTCATCATCGATTCATGACAATCATTTCAGAATTAATTATGATTGAAATACAATCCATAATTACAGAATAAAGTTGGCATTTCGAAACATTCACCTGTCACGTACAAGAAAATTGACATAGAAGGTTTTTTCAAGAATTCAGTCATCAAAGCGGTGTGAATATTATTCTGAACAAGCATGAGCATGAATTTGCAAATTAGAGCTGATATTGTCGAGATGTCAGATCTGAACTGTAAAATTTTGTGGTGTAAAAACTCAGGCTATGCGCAGTCATGGTCATGAATTAATTCACAAACTCAAATGAGTTCACACTTCATGTTGTAGAAAATTTGACAGTTTAAAGTGAGAAGTAGGCACAGAAACTCGTATTTCCTGTTTCATTTGCGTCTTAGTATGCGTCAGCGGTATGTATTAATAGGCCTATTACATTGGACAGTGACACAATTAACATTTTTATCTTATTTTGTATTTCAATTGACCTTTATACTTGATTGATTGCCTTGCGCGGGAGATTCATCGTCAGAGAATATGAAAAAAGCACTCCCAAATTTGTTTTGGCTTCAAGATAAAGAATGATATAAGAAATTGGCTAAAAATGTGTGCAGGTAGGAGCAGACGTTTCGCGACGCTGTCTCTGTTTCAGTGCTCTAAAAGACATCGTGAAGGACCGACGACTTTTGATGCAACCGATACCATCGCCCAAAAGATCCAAATCATCTTGCATGTCTTAAAACAACAGATAAAAACTAGAGAGAGCTGAAATGTTTAAAACCAGGAATCCAAGAAAATGAGCTTACTTTAAGTTATAGCAAAGTGACCATTAGGCATCATTGTACGCTGTTGAATGTTGATACTTACAATGATGAAGCCGGTTGCATCTGCGTTCAGCGCATCAATTTGCATTATTTCGCCGTTGTCGCCGCATCGCACATGGGCATTCTTGGTTAATACCGCATGTGTTTTAGCAAATAATATCGCACATGTGCATTCCTAAAATGAATTGCACTCAATTGCAACACCTTATTGGATTCAATTTATACTTGAAAATACTTTGTCGATAGTAGAAGGATGTAATAAGAAACATTCTAAGATGGTCTCCATTTTTAATAAGAATTGCAATCTTATACAGACAGTTTTTTTCTTCTCCTGGAAAGTTTTGTAGTTATAGTAGGTATTATAATATGATATTATAATTATATATATAATAATAAAGCGTTTATTCTCTGAAAAATGGAAATCGAAAGTTACAAGAAAAAGTCACATGAATACAATCAGTAATAGTTGTCAATAAGTTGAAATGAAATTACAAGGAGATAACGTGTCAAACCAAAACACTCCTTTTATAGCTATCGCTTAAAGCGCTCATTAAATAGCCGGCAAGAGTAGCCTACAGGAAAAATGCTCTGCTACGACGCACTGTTCGCCTTCTTGGCAGAAGAAAGCGTCCTGAGTTTGCTTGGGTGGGCAAGTGTCGATGCAATATATGGCCTGGCTTCATTATTTGCTCCAACAATCTGAGACAAAAGTTATCTCTTCGGACTGATAGACTAGGCAAGCATTCATTTGAACAATCGCTGCCACACAGTAGTCTGTGAAACCGACGTTGAGCCTTCTCAAATTGATTCGACTCGGTTTTGGACCTTGAATTATCCAATGACCTTGAAATCTGTCAGTCCAATGTCAGTCATATTCGTTGTGCAGCTAAGTTCCAAAATAGCGAGGATTTTTTTTACTTATCGTGTTCATAACACAACGTGTCTTCTTGAATTAAAAGTCTTGGATGACGCGGTCATCAGTGGTGCGTCGGTAATTAATGAAGTAGGACTGTATAACTATATTCCAAGATTTAAAGATTGGAAACTACGAAGATAAGAAATTAAACTAAAATTAGAGACTATATAATCAAAGCTGATAAATATATGCAGAAAATTACAGGTGGGTTGAAGATGAAGGAGAACCTTGCGTCAGGACAAAGTTATCTTAAGTATTGAATTTACTCAAAATTGATTACTTTTATGTAATAGGTATGTGCAATATAAAACTAGAAACTTTTTCTATTCTGTATAAAAGCGATGATGTAAAACAAATGATTGCTTCATCAATCCGAACGGAATGGCCAAAAAATTACTTGTAATTGCTTTGAGGATTAAAATAAAGAAACATTACGAGACAAGTGAATAGAATTATCATTTCTATAAAATCACAAACCAAATTTATCATAAAATAAGAACACCCGCATTCGGTCTGGCGCATTCGGTCACCCGGATTGCAGACCTTGACAGGTATGTTTCTTAGACGGGTTCTACAAAATACTTTACATGTACATTATTAAACGGCTGATCTATGTATCAACTGTAAATAAGATCTGTAAATTCTTAGAATCTTTGACCCTTAGACCTATATCAGTCATCATTTAACTAAAAATATTCGTGAACCATGCTTGCTTACCTTTCTGCACTGACTTCTGTTCGAATCCTTATAAGACCAGAGCTGATACTACGTTGGCGGTCGTAAGGTTCGAGTCAAATCTTCCTGCTTGCACAAGCTTTTGATGTCTGTGACAGGCTGACGATATCAACTCTGATAGTGGGCGGCTGAGGGAGATCAGGGGCCGTATGCTAGAACAACCCCTAACTTAGGATTTGCCTAAGTTAGGGGAAAAAAATCCTAAGTGTATGCATGAACGTCACCCCTAAGTCACTTCGGAAAAAAATCTTAGGGGATCGCTGGGGGTACCTAAGTTAGGGTTAGGGGGTGTTGGTATGCTGAAACAAAGTTAGGAAAAAATCCTACGAATTAAATCACAAAATCTTGACGAAATCTAGGAGAACTTAGACCCGCCCTTAAGTCAGAAAATATATATCAATTCTTCAACAAATTTTCTGTATGGACTAAATCAGTTAAACCTATTCAAGAGTGGTTTAGATTCACCTTTATTTAGCAGGTATATACCCAGTGGTAACGGGTAAAGAGAATATAGTTTGAAAAATTTCCAGTCATATAGTTAGTCAAGTTTCCGGAGAAAATAATTCGAAGAAAGTTCGAAATTTCTCTCTTCCAATTCACTACTTCGACAAATAATGATAATTCATGATTATGTGCTACTGATATTTTTATCAGTAGTATACTTCGAAGTATTAGTCAATTTTATATAGAGACGTACATTTTAGTATGTGTTGACCAGGAATGTTATCCAAATATCTAGTATCACACAATGAGCATGTAATAGTTATTGCACTGGGAGCAACAGTCGAGCGCGTAGCGCGAGACTGGCTTCCAGTGCGATAACTAACTTATCGGCACTGCTTTCTGTGCACGGTGTCACACAAATCTTCCCTTTTCTTGTGTGAGCCATGTGTGAGCACATGTGTAGCACACGTGCAGCACGCTTCAGACCACTCTGGCATTGAAACACGAACTGGACATTTCTTTCGTGTAGTTGACAGAGACACGAAGAGATTCAAGAGAAGATGAGAAGTTAAATATGTAGTTAGAATTTCACTGAGTTGTCTCTTAGTGCCTTGCTTTTATTTTAGATGATCTCCATATGAGGTCAAACATAAAACGTCATTGATTGTTCGTTTAAATCACTTCGATTTTATTGCAATTTCCAAGTGTGATTTTAGGAATGTTTTATGGAACGTGTTATGAGGAGCACGCGTCATACCGCTGTGGAATAGAAACCCGGAGTAATTATTTCTCTAATATGAGTGACAGCGAAATGTGATAATTAATTGGGAGTCTGCAGTCCAAGAATTGAGAGAAGATGATTAGAATCAAATACTTTTAGATTTTCATTAAAGTGTCTAGTTTCCTTGCTTTTCCATTATCTCTACACTTCATGATTAATAGTCTGGAGTCTAAGAAATTTAAAGATTGGAAATTTAAAGAAGCAGTTAGAAATTTTGACAGAAGTGTGCATGTTCTATGTTTTCGCTCCATTTTATCACTACATTTGGGCTGACCGCTTTCTTTCCACAACATCGATAATTTCTTCCACTTCATTATGTGATCAATTTTCTAGGAGCGATAAAGTCCATACGTTTCCTTTGGTGTCAGTTATCTATCTTCTCACTTATTTATGTGTAATTTTATATGTATTATGGTTTTCATCACTCCCAGAACTTCATCCTTCCTTACTTCATGTTTAAAAATTTGCTTTGTGCTGCTTTCTCGATTATATTTGCTCTTCGTTACTTTGCATATACTCATTGGTTGATATTCGCGATTTGCATCAATTAGAATACTTTCCATATTTCGTCCGTTTTTTGGTATATTTCATTATACACGGGGAATGGGATAGTAGCTTATTATTCACGGAGACTGGAACATTGCCAAGCACAATTAAAATCTGGCAATCATAGCATAATTTGCGTGTTTTAATTATAAATGTGGTGGTGATTTACATAGGATTTATTATAACATTAATACTTTTTAACTTTGGGATTTTATAACTTTTCATAGAAGTATCTACACTTCAAGATTGATCGCTTTAATTACTATAAGAGCAGCACGCGGAATAAATTAATTGTCTGAAGTATAAGAAATTGAAGGATTAAGGCAGCTGCCGGTTCCATGTTTTTGTTGTACTTCATTGCTGTATCAGGGATGACCGCTTCTGCGACAGCAATAACTTATACCACTTCACTATGTGATCAATTTTGGAGGAGTGAGAAAGTCTCCCACGTTTCCTATGGTGTTAATTACTTTTTTCACTTATTCATGTGCAATTGTATCTGAAGTATATTTTTCATCACTCTGAGAACTTTCTTTAAAATTCTCCCGCACGAATTAAGAATCTTGAAATCTTTACATCTTCTTGTGCTGATTACAATTGAAACATCTGAAACAACTTTATCCCGACTATAGAGAGCAAACTAAAAGAAATCACATTAATTACCACAAAATCTTAAGCGCCCGATCCATGTTTTGTTTACTGTGTTTGTGTGACATGACCAAGACTTGACTTCATACATTTGCATTCTCACCCGCAAAAAGACTTCACTTTCAACTTGTGTTGATGATGTAAACACCGCGATTCATTCCATTCCTACACAATGGCATTCACACATTGCATACAGCCATGATTTGGAGGAGTGCAATAAGCAACGAAAAAAGCTCGCCGTGCGATAACCAATCCACTAGTTGGTTGTCGCACGGGAGCTCTTGTTATCGTTCGCTGTGCGATAAGAATATTTACTGGGCTTACATTCAGTGATAGCACACATGCAGAAATGGAAACATATATCGCTCCAAGGACTCATACATTCGATGTAAATATCTTCATCTATTTTTGTTACCATGAATTGACTACAACAAAATTTCAACCAATTTAATTATATTGATTATACTATACATATTTTTTTAATTAATGAGCTTAACCGATGGGTTATGCATATCACTATAGGCCCTAGACTAAGAAAAAATCTTAACAACGTCTACTTAGAGTGACTATTCCATCTAACAGATGAATGCAGATCTGTCCCGCATAAGGATAAGAGAACATACGTCATGTTTGATAATAAGCCTTTAATAAAGGTAGATAGAAAAAGTGAGTCATGCTTCTTGAACCAGACGTAGAGAAAAATGTGAAATATGTACCACCAATAAATTTACGAATACCACCGCCTTTGTTGTTAGTATACTTCCTAGCAGTGTTTACAATAAAAATGTGCACAATTACATAGTTATTCGGTGAATAAAGACGGCATACTTTCATATCCTTTGGACTTACCGTTTGTCATGTGATATGAATTTGCTGTTTTGTTGTAATGAACTTTGTGCCTTAGTTTTTTAAATACAAAGTCAAAAGGAAAATGAACTATTGTAGGATATTATGAAATGTACGTTTGAAGATGTGTGGTCATGGCACTCGCAGGTTTTCTTGAATGCGCTCCTCAAGACGCTTTACCGTTCTGACCAAATATCAGCATCTGCATGTATACTGACCAATAGAATATACATGTGAGACATTAGAGGGACAGAAGGGAAATTTGTCTTTCGGAGACGCAATCGAGCACAAAAAGTAAAAATTAGCTATAGATGACTTTAGCTACAGGATACGAACTGCTATATTGACGAAATACATGTCAAACAAAAGACGAAACCTCAAATTGTCTTTCACATGTGGCAAGGTCGCGTCTTTTGTGACATACATTTTGTCAATGTGCTAAGCTGTACCATACGGCTAAGGTCATGATGCTTTTAACAGTTTCTTTTGGTGGTCCGGTTGCGTCTCAATAGATAAAATTCTCCTCTCCTGTCCCTATGGTTTATCAATATATCTTGATTGTACATGATGCAGATATTTAGGCAGAACGGCAAAGCGTCTTGAGGAGCGCATTCAAGAGCACCTGCGAGTTCTATAACCCGACTCCTCCAAGCGTGAAACTCATGAAATCTCATAACACCATCATTATCCTTCTAAATTTGTATTAGAGTCAAGCGTATACTTCAAAAGTATTGTCAAGATGCTTATCATAACATTATCATTAGAAGTCCTGTATAATTAGCAGATGTTGGCAAAGTCAATATTTCTTCGGTGCTGTGGTATTGAAAGATCTCTGTACCGAAGAAATATTGGTTTTGCACCTCTACCTCCGGTTCATAAAAGTTAAATTTACAAAAAGTGTTACTCATCACTGTCGGAATCTAATATTTTCCGGCGTGTCCTTGAATTAGCTCCTGGAATTGCACGAGCACCGGATGTAGCTGCAGCCGAAAGTCTTTTCTTCTTAGCATCCTTCAATAGCTGCATAACTTTTGTTTCCACAAGGCAAAAGGTGAAATTCTTGAAGGAAAGCATTTGAACAGCTTCTGAAAGGAAAATGAAAAATTATTAAGAACATGAAGAAACTACCACAAAACAACATAATCTCATAATTTTTGTTGACGATTTCGAGACGCGTACGGTGCTCAAAATAATTTTATAGATGCCATTTCCTCGAAAGTCACACACTCGTTCTGACGCAGAATTGCGCGAGAGATACTTTAACTAAGGCGAGAACTTATTCCTCGATAAACGTGATTCGTTTCATAAAAAATTCGATTGGTTTCACCGGTTTTGAGAAACAGAAATACGAACGGAAACGACCACACTATAACTTCCTCCTGAGAAGACCACACATCCACTATTATTTTAACTTTTTATGTTTGCGATATCCAGCTTGACTTCTCGAGATCCATATTGTATTATGCTCCTTAAGAAATGATCTGTACAAGATTAATAGATTAATAGTAGTCGTATTTGTGTTCTTTTTTAGGTACACTAAGAAAGTTAGCGGCATTTTTAGAGTTAAGGAGCCGAACCGTATAGGTCAATAAAACATTTTTTAATATCCGGTAACACATTCAATGGAACAAGTTAAAGTTCAATTAAAGAACAACCTGGACGGCAGATGCAGCACCGATGATTTCTATAGTCGTAATTGTGTTCTTTTTTAGGAACCGTTTAGGTCAATGATCTGTATATTACAGGTGGTAGTAGGTCAATGATCTGTATAAGATTAATGTCTGATCGTTCGTTAATAAGGTCCACAAAATTTCTTACCCTGATTATACAATCCAGATTGAGAAAGCCTGGAGTTTTCGTTTTTTAATTATATTTTATATTCATATCAGCTATAGTTTTTATTTGGGAGGATTACGATCAATTTTATCAATAAGATTGATAGTCGTAATTGTGCTCTTTTTCAGGAATTATTGCTTAAGCCATTTCTGCCATACTTCCGTAATTTAGATATTAAAATAAGGCCTTTCATAGTTGCATTATAGTAGAATACCGGTATTAAGGCAGGTGACTCGTTATTTTCAGGGTGGATTTCTATTCAGACAGGATAGAATTCTGACTTTTGGATATAAAATACTTTCAGTGTATGACCAGTAAAAAATGCATGCTTTTCCATCATTATTCATGCTTTGCGGTCGCAGGAAACATTTCGATACCAATTGCGCCTACACAGGAAAATGATTACGCTATCACCTGCGTTCATTGCAGCGATGATCGCTTCGGGGCCAGACACATCTGTAGGGCCAGCATGTCTACTGATTAAGAAAATATCGTATTGCCCACATGTGTTTTCGTCCGGTTTCCTATTTTCTTTGACAAATCGAAGCACAAGTACCTACTAAAATAAGGCCCGGAGAGAGAGAGACGCGCTAGCTGAAAGATTGGATGACACTGGGGAGTTGGCGGCACGGTAGTCGGTCAGTCAGGAATGTTGTGCAGGAGATAGTGAAGTCGATTTGTCCAGATGGACATTGCGTAAGAGTAGAGGTACAGAAGGGGAAGGAGGAGAGAAGACGAGAGATAAGGGAGTATTACTAATAGCGCTGAAAAATGTGCTTAGTAGTGCAGTTCAAATATAATAATGGCAAGTCTGAAATTAATCATACACTGTATACATAACCGTATAATGAAAAGTTTGTCAGCCTTTCCTAAAGATATTACAATTTGGATTTTAAGCGAGAACAGCGTTGTCCAACAAGTTGTTGTCCTCGGTTTAAAATTCAAATTAGTAGCCTCATTTTCTTCCTATTTTTGTGATACAAATAGAAAGTATCAGTTGTAAGTCCTGACGACATATCAGTTGGGTCTTATAAATGCCTAGAGAAGAGTGGGATTCCGCTTCTGTAACATAATGTTGAAACCAAAAACAGAACAGGACCTACGGAAGGAAACTCTCTTCTAGAGACAACAATTCATAACAATACAATTTATATAAAAAATACAGCAAATTCGGTACATTTTCATCCCTTAATGCGCGTACATTGTGACTAAGGACTTTCTTACATCAAAATTAGGACAGACACAATTTTCTTTATAAAAGATAAATTAAAGCAATCTTTTGATAAGCAACAACAGTTAGCTCAACAATAGCATTCGAAAGTACCAGTGCATTATAAATAAATGCTTGCTATATTTTCTGAAAACAATGATTCTCCAAAGTATCTTATTAATCATAACGAAACTATTACATTGTACACAAATAGAAACATTCGTAAATAAATATTTGTAAAATTATAAATGCAAACGCGGTTTTTGCCTGCTCGCTAAAACCATTCAGTTTTTAGTCTGATTGAAGCTACCTTCTGCAGACAGAGTAATCGTTGTCGTGAAACCGGTTTCTAAACGTGACATAAACAAAAAATCCGATAAATTTTATATCACATAAGGACGATAGAATGCATTTCGGCAACTGAGATTTCAAAACAATTACGAACCTATTTTCTCCAACTCCTAAACTAGAGTTCCGATCAATTCAATCTTTTGAAATACAAGCAGTTCAGAATGTTGGAATCATTTCATCTTTATGTGTCAGATCCAAAAGAAGGGAAGAAAAGTTAGCGGTGCACGATAATCCGTAAGTTATGAAATATGGAAGCAGAATGTGGTAATAACGCAACCAGTAGTTTTCGTGAGAGTCCTAACTTCATCAGTTTGATCTGAGTAGAAATCCCAAGAGATGACATGGTCCTGACGTATTGAACCGCTTGTAGTACAAAGGATTTAAATGATCGGAGCAAAAACCCACGAAAATGGTATACTAATAAATATCCTTTGAAGTAATATACTCTATCAACCTTAACGTTGCAAACTCAACGTTTTTATTCATCGTCCATATTTTGTCCAGGCAGACTACGTGCGACCTGTGTCTTGATGAAAAATGAACAACCATAGCTAAACTGTCTTCCATCTGCATAAGTGCTTCATATTTCTATATTTCTCTGCGCTCGCTCGCTCACTCTCTACAATTGCGGACTGCCTTTTACTGACAGCCCTCTGAGTCATCGCTGACGTAATTCATAACCGCTGCACTTCCTTGTCGAGGGAAAGCTTTCGATGGAACACATTCTCCTCTATAGCTATAGCTTCCCGCGGGTGTTTGCTTACTCGCTAAAATCGCAGGTAACATGTGCATCTTCTCGCTGAGTCATCGTTAACAATGATCCTGTTTGTGACTTGAATGCATCATGAATGCGCGTTTATGACGGATAGTAAGTATGTCCAGCTTGAAGATGTGACGTTAAATGGAATAAGTAAGACCATACCAATGAGTCAGTCATGTTGATTAATATTTTGCAAGAAGATGCAAACATTACACTTGAAATAGCAAATGAGATTATTATCGTATTTTTCATTTTATACGTCGTCTCTATTTGAATTAAATACCTTAGATATCGTAACTGAAACATATGATTTTCATTGTTTCTCATTATCAAAGAGTTTGGATTTTTAAAGTTTAGGACTTAAATATCATGAAAAAATTCACTAGCATCAAGTTGATCGCAACTGTATGTTTACATCACAATACACGCGCTAATTCTTAATACTTAATTGAGGATATAATTCAGTTGATCAGAATGAATGTTCATAACCTACAAGCAGTCAGACAATCGTTTGAAAAATACATGAACAAAGATACATGATGATCTGTTATAAAATCACGCAATCTGAGACTCGGAAAATCTTTCAGGGTACAGAAATCCCGGGATTTGAGGTAGGGTCAAGGATGGCAATCACAAGTACTGTCCTTTGTGTAATTTAGTAATTCCAAATGATCAATGTACAAGAAAAATGTTACTAACTTACCTTTAACTAATGGCTCCAGGTGTTCCGAAAATGGAATCTTCTTGTTTTCCTCCAATCCTCGTGGGTCCTTTCGGCCCGTTCTGTTGAACTTCTCCTGCATGGTAGGAGACAGTAAAAAATTCAGCTGGCGTTTCACCGCATCACCTACGTCTCTTCCACCGAGACTCGCCATTCTATCAATCTAAAATAAACAAGAAAAATTAAGGAAACAATGAGGAACAATTCTTAGGGACTCATTCTCATAGGAAAGAAACGAATTATCGAACATTTACCAATATGGGTTAGCCAAGCTTCCATAAATGATAGATCACCGTAGAAATAATGAATGAAGACTATTTATTGTATACAAAGAAAGCATACTTCCGACGATAAAATATTTATAACAATACAGAGGTACACCAGGAAATATATAAGGAAATAGTAGAACAAGAGATGAGTGAGAAACTATTGATTGATTCAAATTGTAAACTATGCTTATCGAATGAAATGCATATATCAGTCACAATTAAATATCTTACCACTTTGTTTCGAAAATCTTTTTTCTGAAGCTTCGTCATGAATTCGTGATACGATGATAGATCCGCTATTGGCGAAGGAAGAATATTTGAAGGCGGAGCAAGTGAGGTTCGTCTACCTGCATCTCTCATCTCATTGATCTCCTGACGCAATTTATTGATATCTCGCAAAATGAGAAGTTGCATATAATGTTGTCCTGAAATTCAGAAATAATATTAAGAAAAAATTAAATTAGCCAAATGAGTGGCGTCATAAGGGATTGACACTGCAATGATCCCAGATTTCAACAAAAATAATGATTTTAGAAACGATATGATGTACCTTCTAATTTATCGGCATAATTCAAAAGTGAAACAACCTAACAATATTAAATCCTTTTTCAGAAACAGGAGTGGTACTTTCTGACTTGGAAATGATAGGTACTGATAGAACATGATTCGCACTCAACAAATATCTCAGTTTTAAAGGGTGATACGTATGAGTGTAAGAATGTTTTAGGCATATTTTCGTAAGACTCATATAAACGCAAACAAATCACCTTCTAATGTTCCAGGTTGACATCCATTTCTTTTCAAGTAGGCAACTGACTCCTCATGGAGCTTTCGTAAGTCCGGTTGAAATCGACAACTGTGTGAAACATCATCTAAAATGCAATTATTTTGTTATTTTACTCTATGCTGTAAGTTTCTTCTTACGGTATGTCCATATTTTTCCGTGGGTTCATGCAGTAAAGTGCCAAGCTAAATTCAAGAAAAAGTAATGCGAAAACGGTGTCATTCAATAAACGATTGGAATTTGGCACACTTACTCATTTCTTGACATAATAATAATTTCAACGAAAAAACATTAGATTGCATATCTATATCACGAAAACACGCTAAGTACTGACAAATACCTTCCATTTCAACGTGTTCTATTTTGTGACGACTGCCTATATGATGTGTAATTAAAAAATATGTACAGAAAGGAAATGTTCGATTTCAATACCCTCAAGACTGATAGTGAGTATGTAGAGAGAAAATTCTCTCTATTTTCCCTCTGATCTCATTTCAATGCCAATAACTCGAAAACAATTTTAAGGCACGAGATACGTCTTACCACACTAAACTCATTTGATATTCGTTGATTTTCAGTTTTCTCTCTAATTTCTCTCCTACTTCTAATTTCTACCTATTTTCGAACTATATTCTCTCTACCCGTTACCACTGGGTAGTGCCTATGTTCATTTCCTAACAATTTTTTGACGATTTACCCTGTATGCAAAAGTTTTTGATTACGATGACACTATCTGTCAGATAATTATTGTAGGGTATCAACGACTAATATAATATTGTAGCTCGACGACTTCCAACGCCTGAAGAAAGAAACAAAGGAGATCAGAAATATGACCATTATGCAGGAAAATGATCCGAACGATGGAAAGGAACGCCACCGAGAAATAATATATAGATACTTTCTTTAGTTTCCTTATTTCTAAGTTGGACTTTGAATTTCTAGTAATTTTCGTATACACAATATGATTTGCATTGTCACTCTAGTGAATTAAGTCGTTTTCAAAAATAATCATCTACATTGGAAAATGGAAGGTTGTATTTGACGACATTATCGTGCATTAAGTTGACTAATCTCATTCACGAGGAAGACTTTGTGTTGAGTTTATGAGAATATAAGAGCTTACATGTAATTATAGCATTATGAAAAGTGAAGCATGCAGTAGTGATTACTTTAAATTTGCATTATTTGCAGCTCAAGGTATAAGATTGTATTGCCAAAGTATTCCAATATCAATAACACAGTTTATCTTTTTAATTCATGGTTTTTAATTATTTTTCACTCTTCCTATCTATAGATATTTTGACCATATTCTTTGATCATAGGTTACTCTTGAACATTAATAATAGGTCGGATACGTCCTGTTATATTCATCATTGGCATGATAAGATTGAATCTACAATACTTGCTGTGCGCTCCATTCTGATTGGTTGTTGAAATCTACCAGTACAATGTCAACTCATGTGATAATAAATGCTGGTAAAACATTTTCTATATCTATGTTAGCAACTGGTGGCACCATCTTCTCAATCATGAGATGACGATTATAATGCAGTCTATTTTGTTTAATTTGATGCAGTATTAGCTGAGCTATCGCCAATTTCATGTTTCGACAACTTTTGTGCTGACGATAAGTCCACGGTATCCACTCATTAGTTGAGTAATTAAGACGTGCACACTTTGAGGATAAATGTATTATTCCACATAACTTTGGAACTACAGCATCGATTTTGATAAACGAAACGTCGTCTTCATCGTAACAAGATGAATACAACTGCAATTCCAGTTTGTCGGTAACTGATATTTTTTCAAATTGTTTTTTTTCACCGTCAAACAATCGCCGACTGCAGTTTGTGAGACAATTCGTTGTCAGAGTGTGAAAATAAACACAGCTGCAGCAGTCCGGTGATCTGCCAATCAAGTGAACTTAGGGAGAGTCCCCCAACTTAGGGAATTGCTAGGGAACGTTCAAGCATACCGACTAGGATTTCACCAAGCGAATCCCTAAGTTAGGATTCTAAGATAAAAATCTTAGGAATTGTTCTAGCATACGGCCCCAGAGCTATAGAGTACTCCATAGGGCCCTATTCTATTATCAGTGCGAGCATCTATACATCAAAAGCGCAACAGCATTCTAAGAAAAAGGATCAAATAACATCGCCAAAGAGGACAAGTGAAGAACAAGGTCAATTGTTGTCTTGAATCGGTTCTTTGCTTCTTACAGCCAATAGGAAGTCAATATATGTGTGTCTAACTCGGTGTGTGTGTTTGTGCGTGTGTTCCATTCTTAACCTGAATTCCTAGAAAACGGCAAGGCGTGCGAGCCCACCGCGTTCATCCGAACACCCAAGCACCTGCAAGGCGCAGATTGTGAACATTCGGTTAGTGGAGCAGACCTTTGCAGCAGTCTATTGCGACTTAACGATGAATACGCTCAAGAAATGGATACTGTTTGTAATGCTCGTGCACAATGCACGTTGCGATATCTCAGCAAATTTTTACGGACAGAATGAATTTTTGGGAAGATCAAAGGATCATCTGAAATGTGGGGATGCATTTACAAATGAATTGAAAGACATTGTGAGCATTGGGAAGGATGTGTGTTCAATCGCTTTTTGTCGAGAAAAAATTCCTGGTAAGTTGATCGTTGTCGCAATGCTTTGGTTGATCTCCGACTGCTTTTATTTTTATGAACCCGGTACTTATGGGTTATCTCCCCCCAGGTTTTCAAAGTCTAAAATTTGCAAAAATGAATCAATCGTCACCATACTTAAGGTAGACGCACTTAAGTATATTTTCTAACCACACATAAACTTTTATACAGATCAGACAAATACTTTTTGAATTAGAGATGATGACATGAAGTGTAGCGATGCCAACAACTTAATCTGACTTCGTCTGTTCGACGCATCATCAGTACTCGCCGCGTGTGCATTGTTCTCTCTCCCTCTTCGTGTCATTAACTGCCATTTGAAATTTTCCCACGGCCACTGCTTTGCCACACCTTTTTAAGAAGCATATTCATTTAGGGAATATGGCCTGGTCATCATCGCTTCACGAGTTGTCGGGAAATTACTTTGTTGACCTCAAGTACTTTCTGCTCAGACGATGAAGTACTAACAAGTCAGATCAAGCTGCCGACATCGCTGTACTTCAAGTTATCGCTCCTAATTCAAAAAGTGCTCCGATTTGCCTAAAGTTTGGCGTGTGGCTGGAAAATATCCTCACTTACGTGTGTTTAAAGTTTTGTGACGATTGATTCATTTCTACGGATTTTAGACAAATTTGAAAACCTGGGGGGGGAGATAACCCACCCATAAGTGCCATGAACCCTTATCTACAATAGATGATAATAGAATTGAAGCGGCAAGTTATGTAAGTGAAATTGATTTTTTTCAGAAAATTAACTTACCGCAATCACGGTGAAAAGAGGGTTACAGAGCACTTACAGAGTCAATTGTACTTTGAATGCGAGAGTGAATGCGAATTATACTTGTTGCTAGAGTTTTACGGGTGGGCAGTGTTTTTTAAGGTTTTCCAAGGGTCACATTCTGCACCGTGGATTTTGAACTTTCATCCATTACATGTAGTGAACCAGAGCCAACACTATCAATGCCCGGAATTCATCTCAAGATTGCTCATTAGCATGGAGAATGGAGAGAAGAGATACGCTATCGTTATCAACACTCGTAAGATGCATGTCAGTCATAATCAAGGCAGCCTTTTCTTCTTGCTTTTCTTTGAGCGACCTCCGACTGAATGGTGTGGAAAATATTTGATCGACTCTGATCATTATGAAAATTTAGAATCCAATAGTAGTTACTAAGTCTAATAAAACTTGATGGGTGATGATAGCGAATGTTGCGGTATTGAAATCAATGATGAGTCTGATGACGAACTTGACATGAATTTTTCTGGACCTGATGTCGATTTGTTCATGCGGGTATGATGCGGTCACCAGCTGTATGATGATAAAATACATTTCTATGTTTGATAATGTGTCTATTGTCTAATAGCACATGTATTTAACTTCAAGACTTAAAAAGTCACATTGCACACGTACATGCACAATCGCGAGTAAAATTCACTGCTAAATGCTAAATATTACACTGCACTCATGACTTATGTTTTTGCCTTGTTATCCTGAGTGCGCTAGGCGTACACTAATGAAAGTCAATCTTGAGATGATTTGAGTGTGACCCGTGGGAATGATCAGATGACCCGCAACAAAAACCTTAAAAAACCCTGCTGATGGGTGCTTTGCGATGGGATTTTTTGAGGCTTCAAGAGTGGATAAAGTGTGTTCCGTTTATTACCTCGTCGTTTGGGGAAAAGTGGAGCAAGTAAAAATGAAGCAACGAAGTCAAGCTAATATTCTCCTAATTGCGTACTCGACATACTGTAGTGTTCAAACTTCATGACTGTTTTTCCATGCCTTCTCCCTGTGCAACTATAGTGCACTTCCATGCAACTTTGCTGCGCATCATTCAATAACACTTCTTTTATTCTTACTCAAATATTGGAGCCTTCCAGAGCAGTGCTGTGGCAGCTGATGGGAATTACGGATCGATGTACATAGCTTCATTATAAATCGGTACGCCTAGCCATGAAATATGACGAAACTCAGGCTTCTATATGGCATATAGTGATTGCTAAATGAAGTTAGATCGATTCCATATAATCTTATCCGTTGACTTCCCAAAGACCGCAATAAAAACATTCATAGTGAAAATGATGTAGGAATGTTGAGGGGAATTACAAACTTAAAGCTTTGGCAGGATGATCGATTGCAAACTCTGTTGTTCCCAGAAATCTATTCTAACCCAATGAAGATGAAAATCACGTCGATTTTTACATCAATCAGCGGACACTAATGTCGTAGTTGGCATTAATATCCGCTGAGTTACATTGAAACTGCATTGACACAAAAACTGCATAATTGTCCGGAACAAGCATTCTATGTCAATCTCCATAGAAATCATGCAATAGTCAGAATTTTAGAGCAAAGCTTCTCAGATATCCATATCAAAGGCATAGATTATGACTTAGGAATCATTGCTTGTAGACATCGCCACAGAATTTATCTTCATTGGGTGAGTCATGGACTTCTATAATATAGCATCTGGACAGATATCTAAAATGGCACGTATACGAGATGAGGCTGATATTGTATTTCATATTGATGCATTTAAGCATGTATCGGCTCACTAATCTGAGGAAACTTATTCATGTATCAATCAATGTCATTCACATAGATCTGCTGGCTACCATTTTTTGAATTAAATAAAACATTGGAGTGCTGCTATTTACAGAAATTATTTACGAACACGCAAGATTTTAAAAGAGAGTTAATCAATGATCAAAGTCAAATAATTAATCCTTTGGAAACAAACTGGCATTTCAGGTTTACACTTTTTTTACAAATATTAGGTCATATCTTTCCTTTTCCAAGTGAAGCAGCACATCAAATAACACAAAGTGCTACGTTGACTCGTGGATTGGTTATTGGTTTTGGTTTTATTTCCTGAAATAACTTTATTCATTCGGGGACTTTCAAAGAACCAACACCAAAGAAACACTACTTCTGTTTGTTGATTTGCCTTTAATGCCATAGTGGCGCATAGAAGCTCAGAATATTGATGCAACATGCACCAGGATAGAATCGAGCTCTTTATTTTATAAATATTATTCAGAAATAGCCATATCCATACAGGGTGTTCATTTCGATTGTGTGATAGAAGATAATGGCACTGCAAACTTGTATTAGTTTTGCATCACTTAATGAAATTTCATGATCCATCCTATGAGATATGCATTATCCATATAGGGTCTAAAATCACTGTGTAAAATAAGATAAAAAAGTTCATGATCGTTATTGTGTTGAATTCTTCGATCGTTGCAAGGATGAGTTCAGGAGAATATACTCGTCTGTAACCTTGCAATCAGATTTCTGTCGCTCCGAAATTCATGAAGTGCGAGTATAGTCTTACTCGTATTCACACATTTTTTTAGTTTAATTTGAGGCGACGAACGAAGCCAGTTTTCATTTCACATTTGAGGGCCATGCTTCCATATCGATTGAAACTTCTTCTTCTTCTTCTTCCTGAGGAAGACAATTGTGAGAATGTATTAACTTTGCCACCAAAGGAGAGTAATTTTGGTTTGGTCGTCGGCGTAAATCATATTGTTCTTTATCGATAGATTCTGTGGCTCATTTTTCAAAGATAAGCAATGAAATGTAGGTGGAGAGTCTTCAAATTTACTGTCATTCTTTTACCGGTACACAAACACAGAGCATGTGCTCAGCATTTTCCTGTCTCCACAAACATCGCTGATGATTTGAAAAACACTAATTAACAACGCCCGCAGAGCAAGAATAACAAGAATACAATGCACATAACTTCTGTATGAATGACATCGATTCAAATAGCCAGCCTCATTTCGTATAGAAGGGTCAATGATATCTGTTCAGATTTCTGTCCAGATGCTATGTTATAGAAGTCCATGGGTGAGTATAAGAATAATATCCACTTGTACCATAGTTATCAATTATTTCTTTGCGCCGCATAAGAAAATATATCTAGTTAATTTCACACTATTTATTCAAAACTATGAAAATAACAAGAAAACTGTGAAAACAACAAGAAGTCTATGAAATCAGAAGAAAGCTATGAAATAAGCATGAAAGTTATAAAAGTTCTTTGCACGCATTTATAACAGTTATTTACAGAAATGAGAATCTTATAATGTTAGAATTACCATCCGCCTCGACCAGCATTCTTCGCTTAGGTTCACCTTGAACAACAAAATCTTCGTTTGGAGTCATTTTCCTTGATACGAATTCGAGACATTTGAATTGCTGCTGGACACTAGATTTTCCTGCTCTGCAACATCGTACTCATGGTGTGATGCCGAAGAATGTCCCGGTGTTAAAGCCTCAGAGGCAACCAAACTTAATGCACTTTTTCTGCATCTGCTATATTTTCTCAATGAGTCGAGCCATCGATTCCCACTTCTCTGCTGTATGGTATTTTCAGGAACTCCAGCATCATACATTTGGGAAATGACAGTTGCTTTTCCACTATGTGAGGTAAATCTGCCGCACTTTCGATGCCACACTTTTTATAATTTTGGACAAGTAATTTACGCCCATCGGTTGCTTTGAGAAGCGAATAGTGTTCATGATGTTTGTGAGCGGTCGTCGATAAAAGGCATCACAACTAGGGTCGTCCTCGAACAGCCTTTTGCAAATTGTGATGTACTCTTGATACAAATCAACGAGTCCATGATCGTCATTTTTAGAGTAATATCGCAAAGATTTGGCCTCAATATTCTTCGCCAATGATCTCATACCACCTTGACTATTTTTGGAAGTATTTCCTGTGAAATCAACATATTTTCACACATTGTCTTCTCCTACTGTAATGTCATGAATCTTTATACGTCTGTGTTCGTCACAGCCACGCAAATGGAAAAGTTTGCTGTTGTAGAAATAGATAGTGTATAGCAAACTTTCTGCACTGTCAGAACTAAACAAGCGCTTCTGCCAACATACTTCCTCGTCTTGCTTGGTAAATGCGTCAGCTCTTTTTATCTCGCTTCCAATGCCACGCTGCTCAGGTCTTTTAACTTTGCTTCCAATACTCGTCGGAGGTATGCGAATCTGTCATCTGTGCGATTCAAGAAGTTCCACCTGGTTCTGCCATTTTCGCGCATGTGTCGCAACAACCCGGTTAACATTAGGTATATTGTGTTGGGTGGGTACTCCCTACCATCCTGACGCATGGCTCCAACCAATAGCCTTGCTAGGCATGATGATAAGTTCTCTGGCGTCGCATAATCTGATAGTTCTGGTATTTGTTCATTGTTTCTTGCATTTCTTTCTACACGCCATTTGTTATATATTCCTAGACTCCAATTTGCGTTCTTAATAGTGTTTTTACTTTGATTTTCAATGATCAAGTCATTAATATCGTCATCAGTAAGTGATGCAAAACGATATGCATCGTCATGGAACTGCTCACTCATATTGAAATACCTCCCAATAAAACTGTGAAAATAACTGACATTTAAAAATAAGCTACATGGCAACGTTGCCATGCATTTTGTGGCATAGAGTATTTAAATTTCCGTTGATTCTCTGTAGGCCTTAAAATATCTAATGCATTCCATACACAAGCTCCATAGACCATAGAAATTAACGATGCCATAAAAAGTCTACTAGTATCTACTTCTATGTCCATAGGCAGTTTCCCAGTTGCACATGAAAACTATGGTATAACGACTACTTCAATCGGACATAAATGAAAAAATTGCTCGGACACCAACGTGTCCTCGGAATCTATGCAATTATGTCCTCTAAAAGTGGATACTATTCCTATATTCTTCAAGCGGCTAACGGACTTATTATTAATATAATCATTATTACTGTCATTCGTGCTGTTATCAGACCGACAAAACATAGGAATAGCCTACATGTCTCATGTGAGTCTTCATTTATAAATAGGAAGGTGACAAGAATGCAAGAATTCTATGTGTGAATGGAAGACAGCTCATAATCGCATTAACCATAGATTCCGATAATTTTCGTTTTCTGATATAAAAGCCATCATTTGTTCGCAAAAAAAGCTTCATCAATTCGACCATGTCATTATTGCTTGACAATTGCTAAAGCTAATGATATTTGAAGGTGTGATCAATAATTCTGGATGGAAGTTGGTGGAAGTGAATCGCAGTGGTGGGCAAGACGTGGTAGCTGGGTGGCCCGCGGACATTATTTGAATCGCTGATTTGAAAATGGCCCATTCCGACTTTTACCTTTAAAAGACATTTCTAACCTTTCACACTTTTTAATTTTAACATCCCAACTTGGTTGCCCACCACTGCAGCGGGATTATGAGGCAAAGTGCTCACTAGACCACAGTTTTTGTTTGCATCATTTGCTTCTTGCTAAAACTCAATCCCATAATTCCGGGATTGAGCTGTTCGGGAATTTTGTATCATTTGATCACAATTGTTATTCGCAACAATAGCTTAACATACCATAAAAAAAGCATTTAGACATATAAGCCGATAAGATTGTTCATTTCCGCAATCTCGAGATGGGGTCCTTCAGGATTTCGGAATCACAATCTGAATGGTGAGAATTATAGAGTAAGAAAAGTAGGTAGTGTCGACTCAAAAAAGGTATTTGTATACAATTAAAATTTTTGTGTGAAAATATGCAGGTTTTTTTGCGGCGATTACGTTCCTGAGATCCAAAAATTAATTCAAACAGTTTTTAAAACTCTAAATTTTTGCAAATCATTCCTGTTTTTATACTATAATATTGACGTGCACCAAACATATAAGTGGCATGAAGCGTGCTGGATATCAAAATGAGTGATCAGTATCTTGATTATGCGGAAATCAAGCTTCAAGGATTATCAAAGGAATTTCATGAACCACATTATAATGCAAGTCTTCATGAAAAACCGAGATCTCACTGTGCTTTCTTGCCTGAAATTTCAAAATTTTAATTCAATTTTCATCGGCATGATTTTATGATTCACTATATTTATGTTTCGTTTCTTGAATCTGAATAGTGATGCCGACATGTGCAATTGTAGATCTTTTAAAGTTAATTGAAATCATACTCTTTGATTTTGTCATTTGCTATAACAGTGGCAGGATGCTCCTGCTTGTGATATGATAATCTTTAGAACATATTCTCGAGGTTGAGCATGAAAGTATTAGCAACCTATTGAATTGCTAATTTCGCAGACATTATCTCTCCAAGGCTGTCATGATACGGAGGATCTGTAAAATACTATTATTTCGTCTGCATTGCTATCATGATCAGTCAATTCCGCGGTAAATTCTTCAAACTGCAAAAATTTGCCTATCTCACATATTGTGTAAATACCCAATTGTGTTCACCTCTAGTTCATTTACAAAATCGAAACTATGCACATTCGGGATTTGATTGATACCGAGTTGCTACTCTTTATGGTGCGAATAGCTACAATTCTGACTGAATTGCCAGTTGGGACCTTCGAGATTCGATTCAATTCGACAAAATTCGACTGGCCTAAAATTATTTCCATTGTTTTATTTTGATTTGTGGCCTCCTCCCGTTCGACACGACTCTAGCGTGGAGTTTTAATATGCTTATGATGTTGGATTCCCACTAAAAGCGGTTGAAGACGCCGGTTACCGAAAAAGAGTTGGTCGAAACCCATGGCTACATACAGTGAGCTGCACATGTTGCTTAGATCTTGTAAATGGAAAATGCCATACGGATCGTTTCGAGTCACAAAAAAGAAACGAAAGTCACATCGAGATCTTTCGACCTGGTCTCATTAGGGTGTGCCCAGGTGCCCATTGCCTCTGTCAAGGATGTTTGCCGATGTTTGTGAGTTCTAAATCGATCAGGCAAGCATTTAGTAGCGGTGACTGACATATTGTACAATGTTCTACAGCACTTGAAGAGTCGGATATGCGATCCAACTTTTCGATCGTGTCACGTGCTAGATCGAAAAGCATTTTATCGAGTCTGGAGGCATTGTGCATCAAAGCGCACAATCCAGCAAATGGAATTTCTGACGCAGATTTTGCTGCCACGGTGAACAGAACTCCTTGTGACATTGACTTGTTTGCCTACCATCTGCCTTATTACCTGGGTGCACCCTGATGAGACCAGATGGAAAGATCTCGTTGTGACTTTCGTTTCTTTTTTGTGACTTTGACTTATAAATGATTTCAAAACGACTTGTGGCATTTTTCATTTACAAGATGACTTCTGGTTGTAGGCTCGTGATCCTGAGAACTTTTTAAAACTGGCAGAATATTGAACTGAGCTCCGATGATTTTCAATTTCCACGTCCGACTTGTCCAAGCTTATGCAGGAATTAGTCTACATTACAGTGCTCAAAAGTATTCTGTAATCCTTTATACTGTCTTTCTTGTAGCCTACAAGCATGACTTTGATTGACGAATTTGGAAGTTGACATGTTTTGGCTTGAATAAATTATTTAAGGATAGAAACTTCGAACAGTGACAAGGGAAGGTGCAAGAACTATTGGAACGACAATTTACCGATACAATCTTTTGAGGACTTGTTGTAAATATTCTATTACTTCTTTCCAGGTCTGGGATCGGTTAACCGATAAACGGTCAACCGGTTACACTTTCTCGTAACCGGTTAAAATCGGTTGCGACGTTTGATTAGATTTATAGATTTATCTTATATAATGAAATCCGATTGAACTATAGATTGCACTGGTTTCATGTCGTAGAGGAAACTAGTCTCCGTTTCACTATCCATTTATCAATACTGGAGGTAATGTACATCAAAGAGCACAAAATCTATTCAAATTCATTCATCGCAGTTCGCAATCCTTTAGTAGGACCGTTTCCCTATACGTAACATTACTGTGGATTGATCCGAAGGCGTCAAATATATCTTGAAGTAAATGTTTGTATCCTGTGTTACGGGTGATGTTTAATTATCCCCAAAACATAAAGTTGAGAAACAAAGAAAAATAATTTGCTTGTGTAACATTCACTTTTCTTGAGGAGGAATGCAGGTGGCTCTCTGGAGGGTCGTTTAAGCGTTCACAGTCAAGTCACACCGCTGATAATTGATTAAGTGTTTGTGTCCGTTCACTCCTTCTCGTTCTCGCCTGTCTTCTCGTGGGCGTTTTGATGTTGTTGTTGATTTGCAGCCAGTCAGCGCATGTGCGCGAGCATGTATCGTAGAATTCTCTCTCCCTCTCGCTCCTCACGCCTTGCCTTGATGAATGCACGATTAGAGGTCTCGCCGGCGTGCGTCCTGCTGTTTTTATAGGGAAGGCGAAATTGATAGCCTTCCATTCTCTTCCTTGGCCACTAGCACAGAAGGTTAAGAAATAAAATATTAAAGTTGGACAAGTGCTCCGAGAAAATAATAAAACCTGAAAACTATCAGCTACACCCTACCGAAGATTAGCAAAATAAAATTTGAAGCAAACTATTATTTACATCAATTGCGCTCCACGGTACACCTGAAGTAATGTAGTCATGCAATGAAATCAAAGCACTGCAAGTGGAGGAATTCGGTCGAAACCCAAATTGACAAAGTCCTTAGTTGTAGATAAACATTGACAACTTAATAAATACTGGGAATCCTCACTTAAGCGATTTAACCGGTTAATCGATTTCAAAAAATTAACGTCTCAACCCTGCTTCTTTCCGAAAATTAAGATTTGAAATGATATAATCTACTGATTTTCACCTCATGAAAATTTATGGTTTCGTGTGCCCAGGATATATGTATTGATGCGATTGATGGAGGTTGCGTTTCCTGTCACAAATGAGATTTAAAAAAATCCTACAAAGGCTGAGGTCACAGACCTAGTTTCCATGATTCTGACAAAACAAGGCCGATGTGAAGTCGCATGTCAAGTCAACATCCATTTTTTTTGAACTCATCATCTTGAGTGTAAATATGTCATTTGATGTAGCCCGAGCTATAAATCTGAAAGCTGAGTAGACGATAATCAACTCAGACAAATTTAATTTGACATTAATTTTAGTTGACTTTAATTTGACTGTTTATTTCATTGAGTGCCACTCACTGTATCAATGTATCTTCCAATAGCAGGGGTGGGCCGATGTGACAACATGTGACATTTTTTCATCTCAAAATAAAATGTGACATAATGTGTATTTTTCATTGTTGGTGTGACAAAATGTGACAAATTTTCATAACCAGAAAATAATTTGACAAAAGTAATGTTTTTACGGTAGTATGACATAGTATAATGAGGTTTAAACTCACAGAGGAGCATCAACTTCGTCTGAGTGAAATAACGACAACTTTATTCTTTGACTTTGATTTGTACTCGGAATATGTAAGATAGATATGCTTCTCTGTGCTCCCATTGGTGACTTGCAATTTCGCCAGGTAAATCGTGATGCTACTAGTTCGCTTGTTTAAAGTTGACTTTGAGCTTGATGGCCCAATTGCAACATTCATTCCATGTGGCCAGCCATACGTTTTTCGATTGTCATTTCCAGATCGCAGTATTCCTTGCGAAGTTGTAGTTCCGATAATGCACGCAATCCAAGGAAAATAACAATTGTAACAAAACTCGGCGTGATATTTCTTCACTGAAAACAGAATTACGAGTAGAAATGCTCTTTTTTGTGCGAATTTATATTGTCTGCGAATTCATATTGTTGAATTTATTCCGAATGCGTGCTTATTGTTTGCCATCAAAATAGATTCAAGACATTAAAAATAATCATAATTGCAATAAGACTACAACGTTTGAGTGTAATTTTTCACTTAAAACAAAAATAAAGGTGTTCAGGTCTTACCCACGGTTTGTTTCGCTGTTGCCACAAATCCCGGGAAAACTGTTAGATATCTTAAATGGCAATTTCTATGAAACTCCTTGCATGACAAAGAGTAGTACTTAATAATAAATTAAAGGTTTCTCGATCTTGTCCCATTATAACGCCACTTGATATGCATTCATCGATAGGGCAGCAAAAATGGCAATTTCGATAGTTTCCAATTTCCTGAACATCATGTGTCAAATTTTGTACATATGTTTCCATCAGCATGTGACGAAATGTGACATTTATGTCAATGGGCATGTGACAAAACGTGACATTAACGCTTATCGATGTGTGACAAAATGTGACAAATCTTGAATATCAAAATTTGACAAAATGTGTCACAGATCCAAGTGGGGCGGCTCACCCCTGCAATAGGTATCCAAAAATGCCTTTGGTGTAACCTGTATACTGTACTGTCACAGTACACTAATATCAACAGTACACTTATGAATCATTTCTTTAACCATCAACAAAACACCATCTCTCCTTTAAAGTACTTAAAACCAATGGAATAGATCAGATTTCTATGGCTCTGTCGAAGCAAAATTTGGTTTTTCGTGAAGCATTCTGTCGTTGGTTACTTTTTTGGCTCCACCGGAAGGTGAGAATAATGACATGGCTACCCCAGGCCACCCATCTCCATTTATTTCGATGTTTAGTTGCTTGGATAACATTAATGGGTGACGGGCAGCACTCTTCTTATGTCGCATTCCCAAATGATAGCTTTTGCTTACCTGCAGTCCACCACTGTAGTGGCTGCAAGGTTTTCTATCACACTTTTTCTCACAACACGCGAGAATTTTTATGTGGCGTCCTTTGATATTAATCAATAACTACATATACATGTGCCTGTCGGGACACGCAATTTGGAAAACTTTTTCACTCCTCATGTTAAGAATTCCTTGTCTTCAAATTCCCTCGCCTAAGCTAACCGTATATCAAAAAGCAAGTACGACTATGCAAATGTTCAATGATTCAATTCGCGAATCATGACCCGATTCGATTCGACTCAAATTTGCCGATTCGCAGGTTCCTATTTACCACTACCTTTGGTATGCTTATATTTTATGCTCGATCTCGGGGTAGTTGGGATTTTGTAGGCAGACCATACCAAACCCCATTCTATACATCGTCAATCCGGAAGGAAGTCTCAGGAAATTGAAGATTGAAAGTGCAAAAGTCAAGAATTTGCAACCGTTTAGCAACTCTCAGCGTAACCCTCATCAATTTTTGATTAAAGCGAAGATGGGCCTACATTAAGTCTTGTCAATCTTACCGATGTTGTGATGTATATCAGAAGCAATTCCTGAGCCCTTCGCACGTGTATGTAAATGTAAACGCTGTTGCAACTCAACGACATACACGTATGCCTGGAGTTTCTGATTATACTTCAATCTTGCCTCTATAAAGTGATAATTTTTTACCATACTCTAATTCTTGCATATTGACATTAGTACAAAAGACGAACATTCTCCAGAGACCACCGATTCCTCAAGACGGACCATGGCCTCAGGAAAAAATCAATGATTTTTAGTCTCTATTACAGCTTGATTCTAGATAGGGCGTACTCATGATATCAGGATACTTATTCTTTCCCCCCGCATTTTTCAAGTTTTCCAAAATCATCAAATTTTGCTAAAGATAGTCACATTGGGTTTAGAATAGACTTGTTCTGCACTGAGTGACACTACAACACGACTTGAACCCTGGGATGAAGGATTGGTCCCTTGAATACACAGTTAGCCCTTTCGCTGCTGAGGCAAATTTTGTCTCATTCCCTCAGGTGCGGATGGTGAGTTAACTTACCATGATCAACATTCTCCTCAGTGCGGGATGGTAAGTTAACTTACCATTGATAAGATCACTCATCTTATCACCTAAAACCCATGTTCGAATGCAAATGACACACGTTCAACTTGTTTCTCTTCATTGCTTTCTCAACTCCTTTATGCGCCCCACGGCGAGCGCTGATGTTTTTTCTAATATCTGACATTCTCATTATCTCATTCTACTGATAAGGTGTCAAAGCTTTGAAACCGCTTTCTGAAGAAGTTGCTATATAGCTCCAAATTGCTCGCACCTTATCAAATTGACGGTTCCCTTGTTCATTGGTATGAAATTCAGATATGCGTGGTCATAAAGAAGCGATCATTTTTCCATTGGCTTCGAGACTTTTTGATCAACATATTAAACGGTATTCACTATTCAGAGATAATTTATTGCAGTGAGACATTTTTTGCTGCGGACTTTTTGTATCCATTTGAGTGACATAGTATTGAATTACGTCTCTCGTCAATATAAAGATGATAAGAAGTAGAATATCAGAAATTTTAAATCGAAAAACACAGGCGCTAGAACGCAAAGAAATGACTTGAAATTTTATTTTATCATCGATTTGCAATAACACATTTTATTTATACATTCTTTGTCCGATACACCGTTATCGGTTTAAATTAAATTAGGTGTGTGCAGTTTCAGTGAGGTGATGTCATGCATCTACATATGGGCGAACAAGTGCATACAAAACTATACGTCTAAAACCGCCCTTATTCCGGTTCTCGTAGTATTTTTGAAATGTTCTGTTGTTAATCCTTTGTTGACAAGAAACTACTATACGCGCATATCAGTGGCGGCTTGCAGCACAAGCAAACTTATTTAAACTATAATTATTAGCATATTTATTATTACAGTCGCCATTGCTATTCAAGCGACTACCTGATTCTGTGATGTAAAATCAAAACCTATTTCACGAAGGGGTGAATGTTTCCAAAAAAAGTTACCTTTATTCGAAGTCAGCTCTACCTTTCTCATGATGATATCTTTTCTTCTGTACTATTATGAAGCATTCTGAATTTGTTTGTATAGTTTGATTTTCATTTACAAATTCATATATACTTTCTATACTTTATATGAGAGACACATCCGAATATATCATAAAATTGTTCATATTTTAGGACGACTTAGTTTGGCGCTTTCGACAGTGATTTTTCTAAACAAACTTGCCAGTGAATTCTTTTGTCCTTCTCATAAAGACTGTCAATGACCTTTTTCACATACATGTGCTGTTTATTGACAGATGACAACTAAACAAAGTTTGAAAATCCTATTATGGAAAATTTGTCGTGAGATCTTCCTCCACAAAAACAAGTTCAACGTTTATAACCCCTGTAAATAAGAAATCGTCCAATGGGAGGTGAATAATAAGTTATTGAAACGATTTCATGAGAAAATGATGCGAATAAGCGAAATAAGAAAAAAAAAAAAAAAAAAACAAAAAAAAAAAAAAAAAAAAAAAAAAAAAAAAAAATAAAAAATAAAAAAAATAATAAAAAAAAAAAAAAAAAAAAAAAAAATAAAAAAAAAAAAAAAAAAAAAAAAAAAAAAAAAAAAAAAAAAAAAAAAAAAAAAAAAAAAAAAAAAAAAAAAAAAAAAAAATAAAAAAAAAACAAAAATTAAAAAAAAAAAAAAAATAAAAAAAAAAAAAAAAAAAAGGGCTTGATTACGTCGAAAATTCTATCTGGAATAAAAATCCTAATTTGAAAAAAATCTGAATATCAATTGAGTTTTGAGTTCTGGAATACAAACGTTGAGACCTCTTGACAGTGCTAGATTTGAGCTCGATAGTAGGGGGAAGTTTTCGACCGGAAAGTCAACGTAGTAACTAAAGTAGGGGGAAGTCAACGTCGTAACTAAAGCCGGAAAAAAGTGGTGATCAAAAGGAAAAGGACATCGATTCTTATAGCACCAATCTCATCCTCGCATCTAGAATGCACGCGATTAATTTAAAAAATTGTCGCATAGATGGAAACAATAAATGAAATGAGGAGGAGATAGTCATATTTGATGATTGAAAGGGATTCCACAATTCATTCATTTTTTAATAATTCCTTTTAATTATTCCATTAAGCATTTTCTCCAACTTGAATTCCTTTGTCATCTTTCTGAACAAGGAAAGTTAATAATTGATGATTAGACAATTAAGTTTATGAAGAATCGCGAGGAAATTAGTCCTACACCTATCAGTGTTGCTCATAACAAAAAGTAATAAATTAATGCTCAGTCAATCTGGTTGAGGCAATGTAAGGCCTATCTACTGAAATTATTCTCCCCCCGTCAGGAAATAAAGGCATATCTTCAGTACCGGGGATGAGACGAGACAGAGCGTAGAGGTGAACTTCTGCACTTTCCTGAACACAGATTCCTAGCATCATTCACCAAAGACAGCATTTGAGCAATTTGACTCATTTGAACAGAATCACATAAAAATTCGTAAAGGTTTATTAGGTCGCGTGATCACGGTCTGAGTGAGTAGCATTGAAAATTCTCCGGATGACGTCATCACATGAAAATTACGCTCCCTGGAGGCATGCCCTCTCTGTTCCATGTAAAACTGCCCATGTGCGAAATGATTAACTCGTTCAACGATGCTGTACTTTGCAATGGCCCGCTTATTCCTAGCTGAAATGGGAAAGCTAACCTGGTCGAGAGAGAAGCGATACCACATACCTGTGAGCCTGTGAACGAGACGAACTTGTTGACTGTATATACATTTGCCAGTTTGATAAATACGTGCGACTGACTGATGCTAGTTGTAGTAAAATAAAGAATAAGAAGTAGAAAACTAGAAAGCGTAGCGGATTAAAAGTGATAACTTTAAAGTCAGCTATTCGTGAATCTGAAAATCAGTGGAAGCATTTTCATCAATATTATGCATGTTGATGAATTATGATCTTAAATATAGGACTATAAAATCAATGTCACGATTCATGATATCGATATTATAAAATAGAGTCCGATCCTATGTGTATTACATAATTATGATTATCATTTGCAATATTAACAATAAGAATGAAATGAAATAAACGATAGATCAAACTGTCATGGAAAAGATGTGCGACTGTTAGGATTCGAACCTACAACCGCAGGCCACCTACACCTGAACTTTGTCTTCATAATAAAGAGAAAAAGAGTAAATTTCAAGAGTGGAATAAGCCTTAGTCAATGTGTTGTATTTTGATGCGAGAAGAGGAAAACAATTTTTTTTGGCTCGCATCCATCGATGTAATGAACGAACAGTCACAATGTCTGACAGCTACACTGATGGCAAGATAGCACATTACAGACCGACAGCAGTCACAAAGAAAATGGGAAAGTCTCAGATGAAGAGATTGTCACACACAGTCATTCACATAGTCATACACAACACAATGAAAAATGATTTTAAATAATAATGACATTGAATTTCATTTATGACAGTGCTACTTCAAATAACAAATGTAATTCAAAAAGTAGCTTGCGGAATCGATGGAGACAGTAGGATTTTGAAAGTTTCATAGCCTTACTGTATTCCCGAGAACAGTCCCGGACAATTTCGGTTACTAATTTCAGAGAGTTAATAGGACTAACCAAGTGACAATGATGTCATTGTTCTGCTATAACATAAATTTAACACATTCATTAAATTGTGATTTATTTAGGATTACATAGTTCGCAATTACTTGTCTTTATTTCATCTTCAATTAAATTAGTAGTGTTTCAATGATGGAGTATTTGTTGAAGAGATTGACTGAAGAAGTTAAAAATACTGATTTTTTTCGTTTCTTTGAATTTCAGTCACATTCTTTCAGCCTTATATAGGATAACCTTATTCTGATAAACAATTTTTAAAGGAAACTACAATACATTTTGAAATTACAATCAACTATTAAACATCCTCTAAACTTTAAAATATGATTTTTTGAAACATTAAACTTTTTGAGTTAATCATTTATTTACTGCACTTATTTAAAAAAAAAACTTATGCTGTGCGATTGATTGGCAAAAAGTCAACAATCTAATGAAACGAAAGAGGCACGAGTATAGTTACATTCAAGTTGCATTCAAATTTATTCAGCCCTGATAATTTTGAACATCGAAATCCGATGCTCTGTGTTATGAAAGGACCAGCACGGACATGCATATTTGAAACTGACTTTTAGGTGGCATGTGTAATGTGATATGATCATTTATGTACAACAAATGTCAATTCCATTCATGAAGTGCAATCTGAACCTCATGAAAACCAATCTGATACCGACATCCGAAGTTTTTGTACGAAGGCCAAGGAGACAAAAACGTTTGCGAACAGTGTTGTTGCTGCTGTACTGTCTAGATTAATAAATATACTGAGCAATTTGAGACAATTTATCGAATACCACGCTCTTCTGTGTATTACTTATCAAATACACACTTGTGATGAAAATTTCATAACATTCTAAAGAAAGTGACATGGATCCTGTATAAATTGTTACAATAATAGATTGCGAAATACAATTTCATAAAACGAAAACTAATCAAATTTTTTTATTGACATAAAATTTTAAACAGCAAACAGAGCCATAAAGACAAGAGCATGCCACAAGGTATTTTACATTAGGCCTACAGCTAAGACCGAGCTCATTTGGCTGTCCTATTAATTAACTAGAAATTTAACCGGAAGAAGATTAAACATATTCAACGCTGGCACAATCATACAGACCACTGATAATCTGTCAGTTCGCTGTTATACCGTCGCTCATTCATTCAGTAGTAATGATTCGTAAATTCAAATGGCCAAATTCAATCATCCAGCACGAACTCAATTGACTACTCAACGAGAGATCAGTCTATTGGCTCTAGCATCGCAAAAATTATTGACGGCTTTCATATGAAAAAGTTGAATAAATCACATATCAGCTCGGAAGAATGCATAAATTTCAAATGACTAAAAGTGCCTTTATAATTGACTTTTAATGAATAGAAGATTTTTATTCATTAAAGTATTTTCAATTAGAAGAACCGCGAGCGAATTTTTCACAAACATGCAGCTCCTTCGTTAATTTCAAATTAAGTCGGTAGTCTCTTTCAGACCGCTAACTAATTCTAACATAAACATACATTGCCCAAGTTTATGCACATAACAAGTCAATAACATGCATATTATCGTCGTGAAGCACTATATCATGGCTCCATTCACACCGAGTAGCCTATATTAATATGAAAATTCAACTATCTGTAATTAATATTCTGACCTTCATCATTCAAGCCCCCTTCTTGACTTTTATACTTGTTATATAAGCCTTATCTATCTACGCAATGTACGCCTATCGCTTTACACAATGAAAAAATATGGATACAAAACGTGAGAAAATAAAATAGAAGTGCAGCCAGACTTCAAAATTCTATTCTGAATCTCAATGCGGACGCATAGAAGAAGGGCTAAAATCCGAACTTCTAGATGGGCTGCGTTTGACATATTTGCAAGCCCCTTGCTAATCCTAATGTTGTTTAGAGATTGTGATAAGTTTGAAGACTTATAATTCAGTGACAAAAAATTTGAGATGGATGACATTCACACTTGTCTTCCGATATTCCAATAGACTTCGGTGTCAAATTTCTTATCTCTAGTATAAACAGCTTCTTGTTAACCCCACGCCGTTAATGAGCTGCATTGTAAGTGGGACCAAAACGCATGTTTGTTGATTGTAACTGTCATTGCCGTGTCGGTGGATTTTACAGAGAAGCATTAAAGCACTGGAGAGAATGAATGATAAAACTGAGTAGCACAGGAGAGAATGCACCCATGGCTAGTATACTTACCATCAGCAGCGAAAGG